>VZTL01074965.1:18874-49413 GCA_013400535.1 Scopus umbretta
CCGCTGCTGCGGGGGAAGCCCGCCTGCCGTGACCCCCGCCGGCGGGCGGCCTGCCGCTCCCCGCCTCGGTGGGCCCGCCGGAAGCGCCGCGGCCGCGTTTGCTTTCCTGGAAAGGGTGGATCAGGAGCGCCATGGCTGTTCGCGGCCCTGGGTGATCCCGGCCCTCCTCGGCACGGGGACCGATGGCTTTCCTGCCAAGATCCCCGTCGCCACCTTCACTGGTTGCGTGCGCGTGATCCGCGCGGAAGAGCGACGGCGGAATAAATGGAGCCCGTCGCCTTCCTTATGGATGAGATACGCGTAAATGGCTTTGTCATGCAAATGTGGCTGTAAGCCACTTTCATATAAAGCCAGCTTAATACTGAATAGCCAGTGATCCTCGCCTGCCCCTTGGGCAGCGCCTGCCCTGTCCTTGAAGCAGCAGAGATGAAGACATTGGGACAGATGTGCGCTCCCTGCCTCTGGGCCGAATTGGTATGACCTCACGGCACAGAAGTCTTCCTCCCCCAAAAGGTCTCCCTCGTCCCTGAAACCAAGTTAATTTCCTGCCAGCCCTTCCCTGCTGCCCTCGGAACGTACCCCTCGTGCCTCTCGGCTCCAGCCCTAACTACCCACAGTAATTACCTGCATAGGCTGTGTTTCTGCTGTGTCGAAAAAACATTTTATTTCTTTTTAGCATGTCGTCCGTGCTTGGTATTAACTTTCAACAACAGCCAGCAGAGTGTGCTGTAAACGCTGTGAAAAGAACATCCTGCTTCCGGGAATTTTTTTTTTTTTTTAGTGTACATATATATATATATATATATTTTTAAACGCAGATGAAGACATTTTAAGTGATGTACGTAGTTCCTCCCGTCAATTATGTCACAGATCTCTTCCTTACAATTATTAATAACCCAGTCGTACCAAACCGTCCACTTCCAGCAAGACTGCTTTTCAGTGCTTGTATAAAGTTGGAAAAGTGCCACAATGAACATGTCCGAATACCTTTCACGGTCAAAGAGAAGGATCTATAACACAAGGTATTTAACAGATGAAAATATAAGTTGTAATCCTGGCCTACAGGAAGCAGCTTATGGAAAGCGTTTACTAGATGGCTTGGAAATGGAAGTGTTTGCTTTTCAAGCAAACACGCATATTTGGATTCCTTATTTTGTTCTGATGTCACTCTTTTCCCCCTTGTTCTGTAGAAGTACAAAACTGAGGGAAGAGTGAACTTTTGACTTGTACTTGGGGGTTAACAAGTAGTTCTGTATCATTCACAAACTATAAAAGTTTGGGACCCTGTGTAAGGGTTTTAAAGGCAGAAGGACATTGTTATTATGCAACCAAACTGGAATTAGGATTAAAAGGAAATCAGAAGATATAAACAAAAGGAAATTCAGAGGCAAGGCACTCAAACAAAATTGGCTGTGGACCGCAACTATCCATGCAATGCAGCTAGTGCTTTACTAAGCGAAACTGTTTTTGAAACATAGAGTGGAGGGGTTTTTTCCTTTTTCTCAGGGTCAGTCTGACTGGGCAGTCACAGCAGAATATTCTCCCCAGTTCTGCTTCTGACCCAAATGAATCAAATACAGTGCTCCTAATTTTCATGGCCATGAGAAGGTAATAAAACTAATAGTTACGCATTAGCAAGGGGTTACAAACTCTCTCATATGCACTCCTCTGGTCGTACGATAATACGTTTAATATTAAACACACATGGCTTAATGGGTGCACGTGAGTTAATAATCATAATGGTATCTGTGGTTTAGATAGCTCTTCAGCTGCTGTATGTCAAATAATACTTGATATTACTTGGCTGTTGGTAGCCACATGTTAAAAAGTAGCTGCCATTAATTGGCAAGCGTAGACACGCATTATTTCATAGACACAGAGAACAGCATCAGTGAATAGCTGAGTGCAGGGAGGCAGCTAAGCAGTGCTTGTCAGCTCATCACCGCCTTGGAGAAAAGGCGAGATGAGAGTGTTTGCTGGCTGTGCAAAACTTTTTTAAGGTAGGAGGGGTGAGGGTCATCTGTAAAGAATTGTGGGTGACTAGGTGGTAAAAAGTAGATTAAATACAGGGTAGATAAATGCAAGATGATGTATGTGCGGAAACCTTGTCCTGCCTTTACACAAACGATAGCGATACCTGAATTGGTTGCTGCCGCTCAGGACTGAGACTTTGGGTACCTGTGGCCTACATCAACACCAGCTTGGTGTTTGGAAAAGCAAGGAAAGGGAAAGTTTTAAGGTAAGGGACCGAGAACAAAACAGGGAACATATGTATGGCACTCCACAGATCTGTGGTGAGCTCGCACCATGAGCAGTGTGCCCAGTTGTGTTTCCTGCTTCTTAGGAAGGAAATACTAGAACTGGAAAAGGATAACAAGGATGCTGAGCTGTCTGGCTTCCTGTCCCTTGAAGGGAACAATTGAGTAGGCTCGGAGTTTTCACTCAAAAGAAATCACCGAGGGAGGATATGCCTGAGGCCTGTCACAGCCTGAGTAACTTGGAGAGGGTGGATGGCAATTGACTTTTTGAGTACAAACCATCAGATTTGTGGTAGTGGGAGCCAGGCTCTAAACAAGCAAGAGGAGATGTTCTTCATGCAGTGACATGGGGGTGGATGTGTGCAGTGCCTTTCTGAATGGCACACTGGGTACAGGGTGTTTCTCTGGGGTGCAGGGGAGATCGGCCAAGTATTTGGAAGAGAGCTGTGTTGAGAGTTAGTGAACAAATACCCCCTCAGGCTCAGGAAATCCCCAGAGCTGAAAGTGGTTGGAGGCTGTAGGAATGTTGCAGAGGAGGTATCGCTTATTTGCCTTGTTTTCCCTCTTCCCTTGATGTTTGCCTGTGGTGGAAATGGGACTTTGGACTGAACAGGTTCTTCATCCGAGGCAGTACAGTTCCTCTGTATTCATGGAGAATCATGCTGTAACTGATACTTAAACACCTGGAGCCATGTAATTAGCAAGTAAGCCGGTGTGATGGGGTCTTTCAAAACAGATTCAATGTTCATCTATGCCGGGAGTTACTTACAGAGCTGCTGCTGTGCTGTACATTTCCATTTTGCCTCACGACATACTTACTTCCTTGTGTTCACAAAGTCTTAATAGCAATCTGTGTACAGTTGCGTTGCAGTTGCATGCCTACAACCAAACCATCTTTTTGTTCTCCCTCAGTGACAATATTTGTTCCATGAGAAACAGATCTAACAAAGTCTTGCTTTTCTACGGGTTTGTCTGTTGAAGGGAGTGGCTGTGGAGAAAAATCTCTTTAACCCCCCCCACCTCAAGCCCTTTTTCCTCTCCCTCTCCCCCTCTCCTTCTCCCTCCCCCTCTCCCTCACCCTCTCCCTCTCCCTCTCTCTCTGTTTGACAGTTCAGGTGGTAGCACCAATTTTAGCCCCATTTGAATTCTGTAGCCAGCAACTGACCAGCCAATACACACAGGCTGTTGGCTACTGCCTCTTAGCATGACTAAGGCATTGGATTTTGTCCAGTGACTCCAAATGCTTTTATGGGAGAGAACAGTTCAATTGCATCCATAGAGATGCAAGGCAAAAAATACCATGCCCTTTGTGATTATATTTCCATCGGGTTTTTAGTTTGATGCACCCCTTTCATACATTACCTTAAATAAATAAATGGCGAAGTATTGCTGGCTTCTTGGTGAAAAAGCAGCATGTGACCTATGAAAAACGAATGGAACTTGTTAAAACCGGAGAGTGCACCTGCTTGGATTTGTATGTTCTCTTTCTGAATTCACCTATGCTATAGCTCACAGATCAGAGATATGCAGTGAATCATACTGTTGGACAGAATGGGACATGCAGAGTAAATTAAGTTTGTCATCTCTCCGTGAGATTTTCTCATTTGCTCACTACCTGTAGGAGGGGATTTTCATACTAATGTGTGACCTGTCTTCATGGTCCATTTATCATCTCCCAATTGATGTGTATAATCATGGTTTAACAGATAGATAATGGGAACAGATAGAAAATGGAGGAAACACATAAAGTGTTGAATGCTTGAGCAACAGATCTGAAAAAAACAGGTAGGCAAGAATTGAAGTGCAAATGTTTACAGACAAAAATTGGCATTCTTCCCTGACAGGAGATCTTAATGCAAGTTTGATATTATTTTCTTGTTAAGGAATATGACAGCATGTGAAATTACGATGTAAATCTCTTTTATTTGCTAGCATTGTACATGACTTTTCTGTTTTATTACTTTTACTGAATAGGATTTTAATATGTTTGCTTTTAATATCAGTAGAAAACACCGGTTTCACATCTGTGAACAGGAAAATGTCAAGGCATGATGAAAAAATGCGGGTTTTTACTGTTTCAGAGATCACCACAAAGCTGACTGCACACTTCTGTTGTTGATTGGCAATCCAGAAAGAGGAATCCTCTTTCACTATTTTACCAAGAAAATCATCTTTCTCTTCCATGCACATAAAGCATGGGAAACTGTGGCAAAACAACAAACATGTACTGTAACCGTGGCATAGCAGCCTTTGACAACTTGATATCTTCAATGCAAAGAATAAAAACATTGCAGGAAAGTAGGAAACTGTGTATTTTTTTCTGCAACTAAGGTACTGGGAGGTTTTTCTTGCCCCACCAAGCTAGTAGAAGAGACACTATGGAAATGGTTTGAAGACGTGTCTCAACTGTCATGAAGTCAAACTCTTCAGGTTTTGGCTTTCTTTTCCAAATGTGCAAGGCGTGTTATGTGTAGGGATATTTGCATATCATGTAAAAGGGATGTGTGTATTGGCAGGTTTTTTCCCCCTCTCAAAAATCCTATCTGGCCAGTTAATTAATCCATGCAAGAACCTTTCCCATAGCAACTTAGAAACATTAAGAAACTTTGTGTAATGCTTTAGTCACTTTTTCTTTCTATTAAGAGGATCTTGGGCATTTCTGAGATGGAAAATCAGTACATCTTCTATTATACCAATCTCCAAGACATGAGATCTAAATGTATTAATGGTGAAAGACTGAGCATTCTGGAGTAAAAATCTGGTCTTCCTGAAGTATTTAAGGTGATAGAGAATGCAAGTATTTAAAAATAGTTCTTCAAATTTCTGCTTTACATATATCATTCAATGTATTATACCTTTGTTTGTTTGTTTGTTTTTTAAGCCATACCATAAAGAAGTTCTTTTTATGATTGCTTCCAAGTCAGCCTGACTTGTTCCGGTGTGCAGAGTGGCTGGAACAGAAAACTGTACAACAGCTAACAAAGTCTGCTGTAGCCAGAAAATCATGTCCCAGTTACCAGGATTTAAGCAAGATGTGTCTCTTCTGGTACTTGCAAATCTCTGCAAAACATTTTGGTGCTGTTGTCCACAGGTTTGGTCAGATCTCTCTCCAGAATTTGGTTTCCTAATGTTAGCAGCAAACATGTGGTGAGAAGGTCATCTCACAGTGCTGGCCACTTGCACCTCCAGGCCCCTGTTCTGCTCTTCAGGGCACCACCAGGAACTGCAGCCATTTCAGTGCGTTGAAGCACGGGAGGAGAAGGAGGATGTGGAATTGATATTAGTGACTGGACCATGCGTTTTAGGTTCACAGCAACCTACCTATGAGAGAAATATGGAGCCAACATATGGCTTAGCCTCCCAGGAATGCAGGACCAGTGAGAGGTGCTTCTGAGGGACTATGCCATCCACAACATTTGAATCTTGAACATAATCTGAATGTATCCCCTCAGGATGACCAGAAAATAGTTTCTGATCAGGGTCTTCACTTGCTACCTGGATTCATTCAGTTAGTTGATTTTGTTGTCTTAGTTTGTCTTGTTGTTTTTTTTTTTACCTAGGGGAAAACTTGGCTTCGCCTGGCCAGAAAGAGTAGCAGCGACCATAGCAATTTAACACGCAACATTAATTGATTTCACTCTTGGAACAGGGAAAAATGGGTTCCAAAAGTTTTAATACCCCTGATTTAGTTGAAACTGTTCATGAATGAAGGAAAATTAAAAGAATTCCTGATGCCCCTTACTCCTTTCTTACAGGTTTGAGACATGTACTACATTCCTGTGTTACTTCCCCTTCATCCAGATATTCCTGGTTAAGCTGTTCAAGTCAAACTCTTGCATAGCAGCAGCAAGGTAAAGCCAGATCCTCCCATTTATTTTTGAGATTGGTTTGCTCTCTTTCAGAATTGGATTTCTTTGTAGTATAAGTATGCTGAGCTTTGCCATTTGTTAGAGCCCTTTTTCTGACGAGCGTGATATGTCTAGTTATTGCCTAGAGCTTGGAAAGTAATTTGTGAAGAAAAATAAAAAGGGGAAAAAAAGATTTTTTTTTTTTCCTCTTCCTGACCAGATTTGGGATCTAGTTAGTGGTCTCGTGACATGGCACTTTTGTTGCAGGAGACTGTACTTCCTTGCTTTTCGCTTAGCCAGAGCTTTAATTACAACAGAGGTCAAAGGCTCCCCTGTTTTCAGCATCCTCTTTGAATTTGGAGGCAATCAAAGGGTACACCATTGAGTGAACTCATCCTCACCTGTCTAGGAAAGCATCCTGTCTAGCATCTGGCTCTTCCCTGGTTGGAGACCTGACACACGCAGCCGCCAGCTGTTGCAGCCGATGCACCACCAGTGCAGTCCCATGCTGGGAGGGATGTGTTATTCTTTCGTGAATCTGGATGTGCTCTGTCTGTTAGTGTGAAACTCAACCAGGTTGGATTTTGATCTGCTAAAGTTTGGATCTTCCTCAAGTCACATTTTTTCACTTCTTGCTTTTCCAGTTTTGGTGTTTTCTGTTGTTTGTTTGTTTTTTCCCCACTGAGATTTGCAGGAAGTTCTGAATGTTGCACATTTTCCTAGGTTATGTTTGAGGTATTTTTATGAGTTTTGACTTTTTTTTTTTTTTTTTTTTTTTTTTTTTGGCATTTCTGAGAAAGCAAGAAAAACAGAGTTGATGAAGTCCCAGAAACGTCTCATGGATTCATTAACTTTTACCTTGGTGTCTACCATAGTCTGAAAGTGCGTGTACAAATCACCACAAATATCCATGCACTTGGACCATTTATCTGCACTAGCCACTCCTTCTCTTCTCCAGGCAATGTCATTTCTCACGATACATTCAAAAGCGCTGGAATGCTTTATCCCAATTTTCTGAGTCTGTCCCTCCTGCTGTCCACAGGAGTTGTCCTCTGGAACATTTTAGTGCTGTGACATACAACCTCAGTTTCTGCCCTAATACTCTGATCATTTAAATATTTTCCTTTTTTTCTTTCGTCATTTCATTAATTCACTTGGTACTGTGAAACTTGCTTTCTTGCCACTTCTTACCTTTCCCAAAGTGATCGCTCAGAATTACACACTGCAGCCAACTTCTGTACAACATAACATCATCTTAACTTAGGCAGAATCCTGGTGGCAAAGTTCCTCATACAGGACATGAATTCTCTTGACCCATGTTTACAAGGCAAACCCCAGAGACCCACCCGGTAAGTAGTATGCTTTTGTGGTACCAGAAAACAAACGCATTACTTACTAACTTAATCATGCAATATAATGATTAAATGAAGACCAGAGTGATATTAATATATTATGGCAAAATCTTGTGCTGTGGTACATGTCTGGGAGGCGTGTTTGGAAATTAAATGCAGGCTAAGCATGCTTTCTGGCTACTTGGCATTGAAGCTAGTCTTCCTAATCTTTTGCTTCTGGAAAGACACCATCCGTCTGTCCCTTACCTTTGACAGTTTCTGATGCAGTAACTCCTGCTTAGTCTAACTAAAGCTAACTTGACCTAAGGTGCCAGTAAGCTACTCATAACATTCCAACCTGTTACTTATGCTCTGATTCTGGTTTTATGTTCAATAATTATCAGATACAAATTTCTTACGGTAAATTCTATATGTAGGCATCTTTAAAAAGTCATGATCAAATGGGAAGTCTACACATTCCATGATTGCTTCAGAGAACTGCAATGGATCTGTAAAGATCATTACTCCCTTTTACAGTAGCCACATTGCTTTCTTCTCAGCAGATTATCTTTATGCCGCTGTACATTAACTCCATTCCCTGTTATAGTTTCTCCTAAGGTATGGAGACCAAACTTACTGCTCTGTCATTTTTTTGTATCCTTCCCGAGGGTTTCCTTGAGAGTTTTGAAAATTGCAAGTAAGAGAATTATCTTGCCCTAAGCTACAGAAACTATTAAAATATTTTTGTTAAATGCATAGCATTTTTGGTGAATAGACAAGATAAAACCTCGAAGTTGTGTCTGTTGGACTGGTATAGCATGAATAACACACAGCATATTCACGTGCGTATTTTAATAAACTTTCTGGTACCCTTTTGCCTGAGAAAGCAGATACACTAACGGCTTGCTTAAAAAGGCTTAATTAATACCTGTGACAATGACCAGTAGAGGGTGCTCTTATTACTGTTCTGTGAATGCCGTTAGCCTTTCCTCCTCAGAACTACTGGGACAACTAATTCAACACAATAAAAATGTAAGTGAATTCGTAATAACTGGAATCTTGCTAAGTTATTTGAAATCAGCCCTAATGCTTGGCTGTACAATCCCCACCCAAATACACTTTCCTCTAACTTGACACTAAACCACACAGTATCTTCAGTTATGCAGCTTCGCTTTAATGCATTGTGGTTTTTTTACATTAACACAGCTGTAAGAATAGTAAGAATTTTCGTTTATTTTAATTACTCTCACGCCCACAAAGTACATATTAAAATGTTTCATATTTGATACAAAAGTCAATAGCTCCTTTCCAAAAAGAAAAAGGATTTCAGTGTTTGGTACTGCCAATACTGTGGTTTAATTCCTTAAGTTTTTGCACTGGACGACCTTCTGCAAAAGGGCTTGATTTTGCTTTCCATCTTGTTAGTGATTTATTCAGTGAAGCTGGACAAGTAATGTAATGCTCTGTTTTCAAAGACACATTGTTTTCCACATCCCAGAATTTACCATTTTTGGTGAGTTTTATGCCTCTGTTTCCCTGTGTGTAAAATAAGAGTGTACCCATCTTGGTTTTAAAATGCTATTTAGCATTCCTAAGAGAGAGTGGATGCAATGTTAGAGTGGCATTTCCCACTTGACTGCCAGTTAGTGAAGTACATGTGTTAAGCATGATTCCGTACACAGGTAAGCCACTTGGCTAACCTGGTTTCAGACACGATGATCAGACTGCCGTATTTGCACACACATCACTAAGCTTTTGTGCTGGTTTGTGCTGACACCATAACAACTTCCAAGCAGACCACCCACCCTGCAGTGCAGGAATGCTTTTTACACAATTGACAGATCTTTGGGTTGTTTCCTTTTTTTTTTTTNTAGAATCATAGAATCATAGAATTGTTAAGGTTGGAAAAGACCTCTGAGATCATCTAGTCCAACCATCAACCCCCCCCCCCACCCAAAAAAAAAAATGGTAGCTATGTTCAGTTTTCTGTGTGTTCGTGCTGATGACAAAAGAGCAACGAGACTAGAGGAGGGAATTTTGCCTCTGTAGAAGCTGAAGCTGATGAGATCTACTCCCACTGTAAGTCACACTGTGCAGTTTTCAATGAAGCAGTCAGCTTCTGGCTGATGCTTTTTTCTCTTTTTCC
Organism: Scopus umbretta; assembly: GCA_013400535.1. Classification (NCBI taxonomy): domain Eukaryota; kingdom Metazoa; phylum Chordata; class Aves; order Pelecaniformes; family Scopidae; genus Scopus; species Scopus umbretta. The sequence goes on from VZTL01074965.1 coordinate 28,458, forward strand.
GAAACTGAAAGGAGGCAGCCCTAAGAGAAACAGCAACTGAGGCGAAAGCTTGCTGTAGTGCTGCTTTAGCCCAAACCACAGCTAATGTCACCCTGGAGTCAGAAGCCCAGGGTCTTGTCTGCACGGTAGGACTGCCACCCCGCATGGCAGCGCAGTCAAGGCTCTGTCCCATCCTTACAAGGGGGCCTCCAGCAGCACCGGGGTGCCTCGGCCGGGAGCGGCTGCGTCTGTGCTAGGGCTAGCAGCGCAGTGTGGCTGCCATGTTAGAGATGCCCCTGCCGACCTGACACCACCCCAAAATGTCCCTTCACTGAAATCAGTACTTTTTGTCCATTTCAGCTTTAGTTTGTCAAAGCATATTTCCTAGACTTTCTTACTAATGATTAAAAATATCGGTCTTTATGGCAAACACCTAAGAAAAATGCATCCTTTCTGTGCACTCCCCAGGACAAACAGTGGTGTACTCCCCTGTATTTAATGTGCCTTTCAGTCAGCATAAAAGTCATGTGTAAGTCATGGGCACATGTTACAGTGTCCTCAAGCCCCCCGTGATACCTCTTCAGTGAGCTCTCTGTTGGGAGTATCTAGCACCACTGGTGAAGACAGCTGCTAGAAAAATGGTACAAGATCCCATAAAGGATTAGGAGCACAGTTCTAGTGAAAATCTGTGGACACCTATCAAAAGCAAGGCACCAATTAATTAAACAGAGCCTGCTCTGGGTGTCCCTCTGCTGGCTCACAGGATCTTAAAACACTTGGAATCCTTACATTAAAATTGTCTTCTGTAGAAAGTGGCTCCCAGGTGGATTGTCACGCATCGTTTGTCTCTCTTCACACATTAGCTCTGTTTATTAACAGTGTGTAGTCCAGCTAGGGAGGAGAAGAACAGAACCACTCAGGATGAGCTAAATAAGTGTAGCCTTTCTTACGTTTTGGAGACCTCAGTATCTGGGGAGTCGCTCTGGAACAAGGATTCCTGAGCAAGTCCCCTCTTTTTGCATGGAGAAATTTTGTCCAGGCCAAAAAAGAGAATCTGGGCTGTTCTTCCAGTATTTGTGAGTGTGTGGTAGTCTATTCAAAGAGTAGTGCTGTGTAATGCAGCAATAAATATCTCCAAATGCACTGTTAATATCCAGGCATCCTGAATGGCAACAACGACACGTGTGCAGACGTATTTTTTCTGTGTACAACCACTGAATCCAAAATGACCTGAAAGCCTCAAAACCTTGTCCATGATTTCTGTGGTGAACCTGCTTGTGCTCAATCAGTCCTGGGTGTTCTGGGTACACATGTAAAAACATCCTCTGTAAATCCAGCACGCGTACGTAGTGCTCACTGTGGAACTGCTGCGCAGCACATATGCCGTGAGATGTCATCTGGTAGAAATATGGGAGCCTTGTGCAAAAATGTTAGTGATTATTATGTCATTACCCCAACTGAGAATCTGATTTGGGATGAAAAATCTTATGTCAAATTTGTGCTTGAGGCATTTTGGCATGTGTAAAGAATCTTTCACAAGATAACAACATTTGACCACCATCGTAAGACTGCGATCTACACATTGCTGGGTCAGCTTCCATTACTTCTGGGCCCTCCAGCTGCACAGGAAAAGCAAGTGATTTGAGTTCCTTGGTTGCAAAAGGGACAAGGCAAATGTACGTTAGAGTTTGCCTGCTTGAGTAGTTAGAACTGGCCCATCTCAGTGCATTCAGTGCTAAACAATTGTGAATTTGCTTGGTAAACACCTGAGATGTGCCAGAAACTGGAGAAAAAAGTGAGATGAAAAAGAGGGACATGCTTTGAATTGCTTTCATGCTTATCTTTTTGGTCAGCAAGCAAACACATGGATAGCCTCTCCAGATTCTGCAAAGCTCTGTCAGACGTGTGTTCTGCTGCCTAAGATTTGCTATTAGTGACAGAAGATGCTGTTCAGGTCTTGTCAGTGTTGCAAAAATTTGCGCTTCCTTTCCCTTCCACCAGCAAGAGCAAATTACAGACAGAAGGGGGAGAGAGAGAGAAAGAAAAATAATGTTGTTATTACTGAGAGGATAGGAGGGATTTTCATTAAGTAATTCAGCTAAAGCTGCAGATCTGAGATCTCATGTGCATAGCATACCTCTTTTGTTAGCTCCAACAAGTGTCTTTCTGACTCATGATTTTGCTCACCTCTTGCAGCCATTCAAAAATTCAGGTTTCTCATCTAAGCTGGTCCTTTAAACTGTCCGTGACGTTAACTGGGATCCATGGGAGACTGCTACAGATGGTTTGGACTTTGTGTCTTAGGAAGGGCTGAATCACAGCTGCCCGTTTCTCTCCTTGAGGGGTAAAGTGAACCACTTTCCAGTGTCCATCTGATCCCACATGGGACAACAGGCATAGTGTCATCTGGGCAACTGTTCCTTGGGAGCTGGTGCTGTAAAGCCTGGCGTACCTGCCTCAACAGGGCACTGAGCTTGGATAGAGCTGGTAGGTGGTACTTTTGTTTAAAGAGTAATGAGAAACAAAAGAGATTGCTTCTGTTTTCTTTAAAACCTTCAGGTGTTCACCAGAGGGCACCACATGAAGGCTGCTACATGCAGGATCCTAAGGATGACTCTTGACGGCTTCCTACCCTTACCATGGACAAGGTGACACCTGTGAGATTTGAGGGAATTACTATTACAGATAATCCTTCAATGAGATAGTCAGAAAAGTAGCTGAAGGTGCTTCAGCATGTGTGCCAGGTACAGCTCCTCCCTCATGCAAATCCTTTCCAGTACTGCAGGGCAGGCAGCAGTGCAGAGGTACTGCATGAGTCAGAGAGCTGATGGCTGAGCACCGAACCACCCAAGAAGTCTGTGGGTTGGTGTCTCAATCGTGTATGGAGGATGTTCCTCTGTCAAAAACACTTATGCATTTGATTAAACATGGATGATCAGTCCTGGCTTGCTAGGCTGGTCATACCGGATGGAATGTGGTTCCCAGAATCTGACAAAAGATTTATGTCAGAAAGCATCTCTGCAAATTTCCAATCCAACCCTGTGCACCCAGCAGAGCTCACCACAATGCTAGGTTAGGTATAGCTCAGGCCCTCATCTGGCTGAGTACTTGATATCTTCAAGGACTGAGATCCCACCACCTCTCTGGTGCCTGTCCCAGGGCTGCACTGCTCTCACAGGAAAGAGTTTTCTCCTCACATCCAACCTTTCTTGCAACTTGTGCCCCAAGGCCTTCTGTCCTGTCACTGGGTACCTCTGAGAAGAGTCTGGCTCTGTCTTCTCTATAATGCCATTCAGGCAGATGGAGACTGTAACTGGGATCCCCCTCAGCTGTCTCCTTTCTACACTAAGCAAATTTTCCTTTGTACAAATCAGTAACTATGTTCTGCAGAATGGCTTCAGCCGAGAACATCTCTTTAACACAGTGAAGAATATGTTAATATCCAGTCAGGAGCTGGCAACAGGCAGCGTGAGGCAGGGCACATTTTCTTTAGATGGCATGAGGCAACGTGCTGATTGGAAGTCACGGTGGTCAGTTTTTAACGACGATAGTAATGATTTAATGATGTGTGGGGATTAGGCGGGGCAATGGGAAGGTGTAATTCTCTGTGATTGGTTCGCTGCAGTTGGCTGACCCAAGAGAGGGTCTCATGCTCTTCCTTACTCAGCATCACAGTTTGGCCCAGTTTGCTGGGTCAGGGCGTGTTCCTCCTGACCACAGCAATATTTGCTTTGGTGACTTTTCTCTTGTCCTATTATTTTGTCCATCCACTTCTGTGAATTTGTCTTGTGGGTTTTTGAGCCAGACAAAACTGCTGGATCTACAATAACTAACGGTAATGGGTCACACAGCTGGATTGTGTATGGTAAGAAGAAATACCTCCTCTGGCTGAATGTGAAGCTGCTGTCTGCTTGTTTTGTTTGTTAGTTTCATTTGTTGCCTCTTTGATCTTGTATTGAGAGACACATGAGTAGTTATTGCGTATTGACCTTCTCCTTGCCTCTTTTCTAGACCAATGTGTCTTGATATAGTTGGCTGGTGAAGAAACTCTTCCCTGCTTCTCATCATCCTCCCAATACCTTTCTCTCCTTTTCCAGTTCTTCCATCTTCTTTCTGAGCCAGGGAGATAAAGGTTAAATATTACTCCGGTGGCATTTTAAGAGACGTATGAAAGAGGAGCCTTAAAAGGAGGTGTTCAGATATGTTTAGCAAGGAGTAGAGAATTGGCCAGTTGCTGGTTGTTTATCTAATGTTTCCTCTGGTTGTCCAAAGGCTTCTCAGTGATGTAGGCAAAAATTATGACCTGGACAGGATCTTACCAACATCACTGTCACCTTCTGCTTTGTCCAGGCCCTGGTCCTTTAGACATCTTCAGTAAAGGTGCCAGTGGTGTTGTAACCATTTCCACGTTGTCTAATTTGCTACCTGCCAAGGTGCATTTGAAAACAGAGAAAGTCCCTTCCCCTGCCCCAAGGACAAGAACTGTATTCTTGAGAGCACTTTTGAAGAAAAACTGCTCCTTTTATATCATTCCCCTCTTTTCTTTCCTGTCTACAATGGTCAAAAGCTACTGTTCCAGGGTGGCATCTGAAAACATGCTCTCACTCATGTGCTACTGGGAGGTTAACACAGATTGTACCATAACTGCCCCTCAGATGTAATCTGGAGATGTTTTCCATATTTGTTGCCAGGGCCAGTTTCAGAATCCAGAACAATCCCCTGTGTGGAAATGACTTTGTCAGGTCCAGGTGTTGAGATGAACAGGGCAGTTCAGTGATGGCAGAGGCACCCACAAGAGTTACTCTACAATGGGACAAGGAAGACTGGAAAGTAGAAAAGACCCTTCAGAGATGATACGACCCATGAAGTGAGGCTGCTGGAGAAACATCTGGCAGGAGAAGAGAGTTCTTGCAGTGACTTGCAATGGACCCTGGAGGCCCTACAGCACATAACACTGGTGTCATTCCCCCTGCAAGCAGTTTCGTGTGTGAGGGTCAGAGGAGAATCCTTAAGCCCTGAAAACAATTCAGGTCAAGCTAATACCACAGCTATTAAAGCAGCTGAACCCATCAGTTTTACTATTAGAAAACAGCTTCTCAGACATGCCTGGAAGAAATGGAGCTATTTTATTTCCTGAGTTGTCTTCTGCAGAGGAAATATCTATGGGAGGGATGTGTGTGTGTGTGTTTGTGTGTTTGGGGAGAGAAGCATTAAAGCTCAGCTCAGGCTAAAAAGCATTCAGGGTTGTAGATGGGGGAAAAGCTGGCAGGATTTTCTGTCTGCTTTCAGCATTTATTAAATGTTTGTAAATACATGAGTCTGGTTTTGGCCTAGGAGTCCAAATTTTGCTGGCACAGCCCAGATCTCAGAAGGTTATTGCACAGGGCTTGTGAGGATGTGGCTGTCCTAGAGTAAGCAACGGGCACTCAGGGGGGCAGCAGAAGAACAGATGAAGCAGTCATCTGTGATTTCCTACTAGGAATGATATGCTAGTGGGATGCCCTGTGCTTTTAACACAATTATCCTCTCTTGCTGTTGGTATATTTTCTCCTTCCAAGTCATAAAATGCATCTGAAAAGCAAAGATGTTGCTTTAAGAGTAGCCCAGAGAACAGCAGAGTGGATTTTTGCAAACCATTTTTTCAAACAATTGTTCCTCATCTCCTTGCCCACAAGACATCCCCACAGTTCAAGACACAATGGTTACGGTGATGTTTTAGATACACATAAAACAACAGGCAGCTCTCTAATGCCATGAGATCTGCATCATCTGTGATAGGAGAAGACATGACATGTCTGCTGCTTTGGCCTTAAATCCCATGGCATCTGTCTTTTCCCATCCCCCAGTTCTGCTTCATGACCCAAATCTTCACCTAAATACCATCTCTGTGCTTTCCTTTAACTTCCACCAAATCCTGCAGGGGATCTTGTACATATGAGAGCTTCTTTCTCTGGCTGCATACCCAAGAAAGCGTTTTAACAAATGTAGAAGATGGACAGAGGTTTTGTGCTCCCCTGTTATTCCTTGCAGCAAACACATGCCCACTGGGGGAATCAGGTTGTTTTCTTGTTCAAGGAGTCATTGGAGAGGAACCTCCTTTCAAAGTCCTGGCAGGATAAAGCTGCTTCTCCTGTCAGCAGTTGAAATGTATGCCATGAGAGGAGACACTGGGGTAGGTGGCATCCCGACTCCCAGGGGTGGAGGAGAGCTAGCTGGTACAGGGAGATAGCATTCATGCAGCCTCTGCATCTTCATGGATATCTATTTGACCACATGTTGTAGCAGCTCTGCCAGCCTTTTTTTCAGTCTGTGGAGATTGCTGAGGTGGAGGACAGGAGAAGGCAGCCCACTCTTTGGGGTATGGATGTTTTACACCATGGTGTACAGTGCTGCTGAGGAAGATGGACAGGAAGATGCACCAGCTGTGTCAAGACAGGAACACCAAGGTATGTCTGCACTGGTCAGTGAAACAAGATCTGGGCTCCTGTTCAGCGTTCCTCACCGTCCTTGCCACTGCTTTGGCTCAGATGCTCCCAAACAATGTCCAGGCCTGGGAGCACTCCCCACCTTCAGCTTGGACGTGGTCATATGGTACACTGGAGGGGAAAGGGGATGTAACCACGCAGACATGGGTAGAGCTGTGCTGGTTGGCCTCCAAGGTATAGAATGGTCCTGGATCCTTTGGGAAACTCCTGTAACCATCCTTACCTGCATCCCTTCAAAGTCAGGCCAAGTTCAAGCACACCTAAGGTCCCAATTGCAGAAGTGTCCCACCAGACTACCTCTGCTCCTGGGTCTTGGGCTGGTGCCCATATTTTCTTCACCCTTTGTTCCATTGACTGAAGCCAGCCCCAAGTTTCCAAGCAGCAACACTGCCTAAGCAGATGGTATGAAGATCTGTATATATTTAGGTGACATTTCGCTTGGAGGGATGCCCTGCAGTCAGCATCACACAGGAGCTAGGACGTGTTCCTGCCAGGGCTATGGGGAACAGACCTACACCAATGTGTGATAACACAGAAACAGCATGGCCCGCTGTGGTGCATCCTCTGGGGGTATCCCCTGGAGCTGGATGAGTGCCTCTCTCCGTACTACCTCCCAACCTGCTGTACATCACAGCGGGTGCAGCCGCCAAAGGGAAAGGAGTCCAGAGACTCCATGCCCTTCCTCAGGTAAGGACAGCTTTAGTGCCTTCTGTAGACTTAAGAGTTGCTACACAAATGATCCAGCTCCCAGACAGCTTCAGCTCTTCCGCCATGTACCCCAGCTTTCAGAAATATGCGTGAAACTTAAGAATAAGTTAACAATAGTGAGAAAAGGCTCATCTGTATTGCCAGTCCTGCTGAGGGGCGGTGGGGGGGCAAAAACCCTTTAAACAGCAGGAACAGCGCTGTGCAACACTGGCCCAGGGCAGGTGCTGTTTGGCTGCTCAGGCAGGCAGAGATGCTCTTCAGCTGTGCCCAGCAAAGAGAATGGAACTGGAAGCCAAAGACAGGGGGAGCTTGGACCAGCAAGGGAGAAGAATGGCCGTGAAGGATATTTATTTCTTTGATATTCTACTCTTTGGTCCTGGTGAGAAAAACATTCATGAGAGTCCTTCTGCAGTGCTGGAGCAGCTGGGTCTTCGTCACAGCGTCCATGAAGGAGAAGCAGACAGTTCTCAACCTGTCTGATTGCTGCTGTGGGCATGGTTTGTACTTGCTTCATTTCTGCCTGTCTCATTGCTTCACGGTTCATTTGGCTGAACTCTTCATACAAAATAACGTGTTAGACAAGCTCTGTGCTGGGAACATTGCGGGATAGCACTAGCTGTCCAGGGAAGGGATGGGCACAGGGACTCTTCTTTCAGCATCCATACCGACTGCCTACCAAGCAATTGTGCTTGTTTGCTTTGTCAACCCATCTAGATTAATAATAATGTTTCAAGTCAAAGAAACACACCTACGAAACCAAATCTGGCCAGCGGCTGCGCTCCCAGGCCTCCCGCAGTGTGTCCTACTGGCTTGTTCCTACTCTGCTTTGTGTTAAACAAGGAAGAATGAGACTAGCACGTGCCTGATGTTTTAGCTGAAAAAACTTCAGTTACAAATGAGTGGAAGAGGTATTTCCCTTCCAGACCTCCATTTTCAGTCCCCTTTCAGTGGTGCTGTTGAGTGGGTTAAAAGCTTAACAAGCCAAGGGATGAGTTGCTGTTTTGGTTTTTTTTGGAAAACAGCATAAGGGGTGCATCTGCCACAGCAGGGCACAGAAATGCATGAGCAGGGTTGAGGGAAGGGGAAGGGAAAGGCCCGGGTGAAGGTATGGACCACAAAGACTAAGAGAAGTATGATCTTCCCAGCATCAGCTCCCCTCTCCTAGACACCATCACTCCCCTGGCAGCCCAAAGCAGCTCCTCAGGCCAGGTTTGTTAGTGGACGCCCTGCAGCAAGGGTGCTGCAGGGTGGGGTGGGGGTGGGAGGGATGGCGCTGCCCCATGCTGCTGTGGTACACGTCTGCCCTGCCCCAGTGCTGAGCGTCTGCGACGGGAGGCACCAGGGTGAGGGGCAGCACAAGGGTCCATGTCCCTGTCTCCACTGAGCCTGCTGCCAGGGTGGCTCGGGAGAGGCTCTGTGTCTGGTGGCAGACTGGAAGGCCATTGCAGGGATTGGAGCTAAGGAAAGATTAGAAAAGGGCAAACATCTTAGGTTTTTTAATGCTGTTAGTGGAAAGAGTGAGCTGAGGTCTTTTAAACTCATATCTCATGTCCAGAATTGCTCTTTAAGTTCTGGTTCTGAAAGCCTCATGGCAAACAGTGATGGTGGCTGAGCAAAAGGTGGCTCATAAGGGATGCTCAGAACCCAGCTGAGTTCAGAGACATGTGTGAAACAAGCCCTATTTCAATTACTCTAAAGGCTATGAAGGTCAGAAATGCTGAAAGCCTCCCTACATCCCTAAATCAAACAACTGTAAAATCCACACCTGAGGGTCATAAAAATAATGGAAAAATACAGATTGAAAGTGGAACACGTGGAGGCCCCTGGTCCAAGCCCATGCTCAAAGCAGGGTTCATCAAAGCTAGGTCAGGGTTGCTCAGGACCTTGTCCTGTCCAATCTGGAATATCTCCCAGGACAGAGATTCTACCACTTCTTATCTGGGCCTTGTCTGCCCCACTGATGGGAAGAAAATTTTTTCCTTATATCCAACCAGAATTTCCCCTGTTGCAACACATGCATATTGTCTCTTGCCACTTCCTCGTGCACCTCAGAGAAGAGCCTATCTCTGTCTTTTGTCTTGGTCGAGTAGGCAATGGCAGACTGTAAATAGATCCCACTGGAGCCTTGTCTTCAGGATGCAGAAGCCCAGTTCCCTCCACTTCTTCCCATAATGTCCTGCACTTCCATCCCCAGGACATCTCTGTGATCCTGTGTTTGATCTCTTCAGTTTATCAACATCCCTCCCATCTTGGGAAGCCCAAAACTTGTCTCAAAACTCCAGATGGGCTGAGCAGAGCAGCACAATCGCTCTCTGAAAGGATCGGGTATGCTTCATGCTAGCCAGTTTTCAAGATGTGTGCGCATGTCATCTTTTGTTGCTTGGTCTAGAAGCTGTGCAGAAAGGAAAGTGGTGGCATATCTTCACAGTGTATGCCTTCTGCTGCTGGAAACCATCTAGATGACTTCAGGCACAGTGGAGTATGCTTATGAGTAGCATGAGCCTGGCTCAGAGCTCTTACTGTATGCATTTTGTGAGTCCTGTACAAACCTCTAGCTGCACAGGGCTATATTGCTTGCCCAGCTCATGTATTCCATCCTACAGACTCATACATGAACTAATACTGTTTTTAGAAATCCTCTATGGAAGTGCAATATACCTGACATGCTTCCACTGTCCCGATGTTTGGAAACATTCCTTGAAGGCTTTGTATTACTTGATACTTACATCGCTTCACTCTATGTTTTTGCAATTTCTAACTGGCGTTTATTTACAGAACAGAGTCAAGAAGTACTTTTGACAAGCACATGTAGTGACTGGTTTCAGAAAGATGGGGCAGGGCTCGCCTTACAGACATTTTTAGAGTTAATTAGGAAAGGCTGTGGGGAAGAAATAGCTGCACCTACATTTTTCTCTTCCCCACTGATTTTAGCTGCTGTAGTGTGGGATACACTTTTTTGTGTACGCAGTCAAGTTTGTCTGACTCTTTATAGGCACAACGGTACAGCACACTGGAGTCTGTTCCCAGCTATCAGTTGGGCTGGTCTTCCTTGGAGGAATACAACTTGAGGCTGCAGAGCGCGCCAAGCAGTTGTGTAGTCAACCCACTGTTAAAGCAATAGATGCCGTACCAGCATCAGGGATTTTGTTTATGGCACAGGTATGACATGGACATAACTGCCTCTTTAAGCTATGTCTAGGAAAGACTGTCTTTCTGCTTCAGCACGTTGTGATAACAGGTTGTTGGAAGAGGTTAAAACAGCCTTTGTGTAGGGGTCTTGCCTTCTCATACAGCTTTCTGTTCATTTGCTCCTGTTTCTGCAGCAGTACAAGGCAAGGAAGAGACAAGGTTCCAGAAGATTCAGCTGTCTCTGAGAAGTGACATGATGGTAACATGAGCAGAAACAAAAAACCCCAAAAAGGATCAAGTCTCTTGTACAGTCTTCCTGCTCCCCTCCATCTACCAGAAAGATATTTTTTAAAATACAAAACATTATTTTCTAACAGAAATAGCTAAGAGATTTGACTCATCACTTGCAATCCTCCAAAAACAGAAGCTGCTCGTGTAAGCTGCTAGCTGACTAAATTCTCTACACTGCAAAGCAAGTTCGCATTTCCCCAGAGGTGATTGGAAGTGATCTTGCTGAGCTCTCCAGTATTAAAGTTGATGTATACTTCCTTGCATCCAAGGTTTTTTCCAGGGTTGCACAAAGCAGGCAGAGCTTAGGAGCAGCTTTATTTCACCTTTTGGAAATGAATGACTTCTGGGTTATTTTCAAGCTTTTGGGGAGTCAGAATAGCAGATTACTCATCTGTTCTCGTTAAACAGATTTCAGGAATTGCTGAAATCCCAGGAGCTCATGTATTAAGAATATATAACAATTTGATCCTTTTGCTTCCTTGTGCTTTGGCAGTGCATTGTATCTCTGAATGGCTTTAAAACACCAGGAACAGATCAGATGCCTGGAAGACAGTCGTGCCAAGCTATGCTTGTGTGTTCGGAGCAGTTCATTTCTATATAGGCAGGCTTCAGAAATAAGCAGCAACAGTGCATCTAGAGTGAACTCCAGAACTACGCATCTTCCCAGCAGAGTGGCTACTTACACATAATGTAGTTGCTTGTAGTTAAATTGAACGTGTGTGTCTTCACATTGTAATGTAATACATACACAGCCATGTCTGATTGTGGCATTATGCCCAGTATTGCCTCCTATGAAGTATTAACAAATTGAAAGGCAAGGTGTTGTCTTATAAAAGTGACTTTTTAATGACTAATGGAAGTTAAATTGCTTTTTCCCCAAATCTTTGGGTTCAAGTGTCACATATTTTCCTTATCACCATTACTGCTATCGTTCTAGTTGAAAGCTGAGGTCCTCATATAACCCTATGTCTATGGAAACAGGTTTTTTTTAAGAAAAGTGTGGAGCAATGCAAGACTCTGAGAAATCCAACAGAGCTTATGGCAGCATACCCCCCACTTGTTGGTTGTCACAATGCTGCAGCACATTTTGGTGGTTAGGTGCTAAAATGAACTGACCCCGCACTGAGGGTCACTCAACTCCTGAAAGGTGTGCCAGCGCACAAGGAGACATGTGAGAAGACATCACTTGCAAGTGATCCTGCCTGCAGTCAGGCTCAGGACATAACCATCTCATCCCTTTCCTTCCCCAGGTGGAGAAATCTTCTTGGGGAGGGAATAGAAACACGCTGCAGGTGACCCAGTGCTCGAAGTTCTCAGGTGTTCAGTAGGAAAGGGGCTGACCTGCAACCCCAATCCCTTACTGAGAAAGGCAAAGGCGAAAGGGAAAGGGGAGTCATGAACTGTTCTTTGATGCTTCTCACTCTGAGTTTCGAATTTTGGATTCTGCACATTAAGGAAAACCATGCTGCTGTTTGGATTTGACTTCCCAAATCACCATCAAAAACCCATAGGGCTTTATCCCAAAGACGATGTTTGCTACCGGGTCAAGAAATTTCTTTCCTCATGCCTTTCTGCCATAGTGGTCTGGAGGTAATCCTCTAATGATATTGTTAAATGGACCTCAGTAGAGCATTGTGAGCTCTCAGGACCTGAGGATTACTTCTCAATTGAAGAGCATGGCTCTGTCACTGGGTTATGACACTTGTGTCTAGCAACATTGCAGGCATGTTCTAAGAAAATATTCCCTACTGTTTTTTTATTAAATTTTGCCTGGAGACAGAGAGGAAGGAAGTGTTTGGCTCACACCTATAACTATTCAATAACCATGAGGTCTTTGTGACTTTTTTGTCTTAGCTTAATTTCATTGTTGTGGAAGTGCTCACATCTACATGTCTGAGGAGATATATAGGCAGGCAAAAGCTAAATTCCACCTGTTTGGTTACAACCATTTAGATTCCAGAGTTGCTCACCTGACTTTTCTGCATTGTGGTTGCAAAATTCAGGAAGGACTGAATCCCTTGGTGCTTGAGATCCTCGGTGTGTGTGCACCCAAACAGCCATTCCAGAAGTGCTGAGCCTCAAAGTTATTGCTCATTTTAAGGAATTGTCCATGATACACCAAAATAAAACATTTCTTGGGGAGAAAAAACATGGAGGAATAAAATTTCTGGGCTCACAAACCTTATCAGCATACTGTCATGAAGACTGCTCAAGGGAAAACACCGTTTCAGCTTGGAGTTTACATGAAGAATGGGTTTGTTTACTCTAAGTTGCTTTTGGATTTTTTTTAAATACATGTCTAACTTATATATGTGTTATTTTATGCATCTCTAACTTAACAGGAGAAGTGGGTTATAGGTACACCAGAAAGGTACTAACACTTTTTCCATCAGTATTAATCCTATTAGAGAGTAAGATGGGCTACCCGCTGTTCTGGTCTCACCAGGAGTGCAGAGCAAATTATAAGTGCCTGCCTAAGTAATCCTCTCTATGCTGATAATTTGATTGATACATTCTGGGCTGTTTTGTTTAGGAGAAATATATAGTATCACAAATACAAAAGATTGTCAGAGGGAGTGGTAAAATTGCCTTGGAATTACAGTCCTTCAAAATTCTAATATTTAATGTGGCTGCTCATTGTTTCGGAAATGGTTTGGGCGTGATAAAGCTTTATGTGCACATTTTAAGTGCATATAAAAGATAGAATCTGGATGAGGGGAAAAGGGTGCAGCTCCCTCATTTTTGGCTTAGGGTGTCCAGGACATGATAGGGCATGTCCTGCTATTTTCTGTTCTGATAGATGTGAACTTGAAACCAAAGCCTTCAAAATGCAGGAGGTGGGGGGAAAGGAATGCTTCCAGAGATTAGCAAACGAGATATTTCCACTACAACAATTAAACCTGTTGAATGTGGTATGGTTAATGTATCCCCAAAAGTTATCACAGCCCAAGTGCAGAATCTGGCTGGGATCTGGACTACTCTATGATTTCTGCGCACCTTTGAACGAATCACTTCCCTGATAGCAGCTCACACACACAGGATCACTACAGCCAGCAAGCTCTGCTTTTGCATCTTCTGCTTTTGAATGCCTGAGATGGGATTCCTTGCTTCTAATCACCAGGCATGTGGGAGAGCCCACATCTCAGCTGAAATCAGCAGGAGCTGCAGCCCACCGGTCTGCAAGGGGCCAATAACTGAAAGACTTGTCATGTCTCTTCTGGGGTGGAGGAGCTGATGGGATGTCTGTTAGGGGGAGCTTGCTAGCATGGGGAGTTACTGTGAAGCAGCCCAAGGCTGCCACTGCCTCTCTCTCCTTACCACTTCACTTTTCTCCCTCCATGGCGTGTGCTGTCTCCTGTCTACCAGCAGTGCCAAGCTCTAGCACAGCTGCCAAACAGGGGTTTGCCTGTTGCAGGGCAGTTCAGTGCTCTTCCTTGCATGGGGATGAGCTTGGGGCCTAGAAGAGAGAAACAAGTCAAAGCTTAATCCGTCTGTGATACAAGGGATGTTGGCTGGTTCCTGGAAGATGGGGATAAAATATATCTGCTTTGTAGCTGAAGCGTGTCTGCATTTGCCACTGTAGCTCTCTCCAGGTGAAGGAGCTGGGTTTTCTGTTGTTCCTGGAGGACGGAGTAGCAGTGAGTCCAGTGGGACTTTCTTCTCCTTCCTACTGGCCAGCAGACCATAGCCACACCTGTCAGATGCTGACACTGCTTTTCATCAGCTGTGCAGTTTTCACCTGGATATTCAACATCACAGTCACTCCACATGAGCTCCACCTTAAATCAGCCTGAAAGTTGAAGTTAGGGCAGGGTATGGCAGCTCCTTGCTAAGCTGGGCCGTCTTCTGCACGCACATGACACCATGGTTTCAGGGTGGAGTTCAAAATGTGGCTTCTGACCAGTAAAGCCTTTGTACCCTGCTGTCTCAGATGTGCTAAGTATTCAGCAGAGAGGTCTTTTGGTTTAGTAGGAGTAAGCTGCTCAAGGTCTGTGTCTTGCAGCCAACCCTTGACTTTACACCTCTCACACCTCTGGCATCTGAATGAGCAGAGCTCAAATCTGTGACCCCAAAAGCACAATACAAAATTTTTGTATGCCTGAGTTGTGGGGTTGGCTGGGCAGAAAAGCAAGTCAGGGAAGCCCCTCCTGACAGCAGGTGCAATGTTCTTGCCTCATCCTTTTCACTGAAATGTTTTGCACTGTGATAGCATATACACTTAATTGATTGGTAATAAAAAAGACTCAATTTAAAATATGTGCCTGAGCATGCCAGAAAGGCACCTGTTTTCTTCTGTCTTGTACATGACAGTAAGTAAATGATCCAAAGAAATCCAGGTCCTGCCATTCCAGGCAGCGGAAGAAGCAGAGATCCGAAGTTGACTCCACGCTAAAATTACTTTTTTCTGAGAGTAATTGCAGGAAAGGTCCCAGCAGCTGTTGCTATCCAATGGATTTGAAATCTATTGTACCCATGCAGTGACTGGGCCAATTGTTTCATTTTATCAGTCTGTGAATACTTTTTCAAAATTAAAATGTGCTTCTTTTCTCAGCTGTGAGAATGGTACGACAATACTGTATCTATGGTGACATAACTCAGACTCTTCCCACAGGCAAGAGATTGTATTTGTTGTTTAGTTTGCAGTGGAGTCATCCTAGGTACGATTAAATGTGTTTGTCTTTTAACATAGGTGAAATCCACAGCCTTTAGCTACTAGCAGAGATGCCTAGCTATTCATGTAGCTCACACAGTGCTAACAGCTAGTTAAGGAAATAAAGGTTACAGAAGTCAGAAACTGGTAGAAAAAGCCCAGTTGAAGGACACCTCCAGGAGGAAGGTAATGTGGGGTCTTCTCAGGATCTTCTGTGCAGGGTTCTCTGAAATGCTGATCGAGAGGGTCTCCTGCCCAGAAAGCACTGGTATGAACTTGATGATGACAGATGACTTGATGATACAGAAGGAACCAGGTACAGAGGTAACCTCTTCTCCTAACCTTTATTGTGCTGTAAGAACAATTCTAGATATATTTCCTGTAAAGTAAAATCAATCAAAATTTTCATATATCTCACTCGAAAAAGGCATTTCTTGGTTCAGATCTCATAACTTACAGCATTCACTAGTTATATGAGCTACTCAAGGATTCGCCAGTATAATGATTTTCCCTAAGAAAACAGCAAAGCACTGAAATCTAAGCTTTTAGAGAAACATGCAGAGAAAGAATGTCTGAATTTCCCACCCAATACTTCATCACAGCAAAAGGAACTTTGAAATGCATGGAGTAATAGGGTCATTCTGAGAAAGATGTGTCAGTTTTTGTTCTGAAACTCTGTGGCAGGCAGTGAACTGCAAGTGCCCTGGGAGTTTGAGCATGTTAGTTTCCATACCAGATCTTTAGCTAACCCCAAGCAAAGAGCAACTGTGCATTTGTCTGTGTGTGTGTGAGCTCCACACCTGTAGTAATCTGAAAGGAAGCATCATATGCTCCCTACTGTAGCAGCCAGATGCTGCAGGCTATGAGGTGCCCTAGGGATTAGTGTCCTGCTATTCATTTGGGACTTTTTGGAGTGACAGGTAGAGTCGTGCTTTGGCTGCAGAGCTTTGGCAGGCATACTCTAGGTATTACTCACCATACAGCTTTGTCAGGACGTCAGATTAAAGCACACCCAACCTACAGATAAAGCCAGGTTTCTTTGCTGCATGTAGCTCATTCCAGTAGCTCACTTTTTGTCCCAAGATAATAAAAGCATCAATGCTCCTTTTTTTCTAATTTGTGAAACTATGTTTACAAGGCACTGTCAGTCCATTTCCTTCGTGCTATCTGTTTTATTGTCTGGTCAACAATACATGAACTTTCTAACTCTAGGGGTTTACAAAAGATGGATTTCCCTGCTCATTTTCACATATGACAAAACCTTTTTGCTGTTGCCAGTATGAAATTACAAATGGGTGTTCTTTGTTACAATAACAGGGTATTCGGAACAGTAAGCACAGCACTGACATGCTGATTCTCAAGCTGGGCCAACACCAAAGCATCAAATTTATAAAAAAGAAAAGTTTCTGCCTGCAAATGATGATGTTTTAGGAAGAGAAATCTTTTTGCAAGGGTGATTTTTTGAGTTTTCAAGCATTACTTTTGCAGCTAAACTGATGAAATCATGGATTTCACAGGTGAACTGCAAAGTGGGTGGACAACTGGATGGACCATCATGTTCAAGGACAGTGGTCCATCAGTCCAAGTGTTGCTGGCAGACAGTTGCAAGTGCCATTACTCAGGCATCAATACCAGGCCAATATTTTTAATATCTTTATCAACAACCTAGAAGAGGGGATGTAGGATACTGGGGTTGGTACCACAGTGGGGGTACAGCTGGAGGGGAGTGCAGCCCTTCAGAGGGGCCTCAGAAGGCTGCAGAAACAGCTGCCAGGAACATCCCGGAGCAGAGCCTAGGCAGCCACTGTGTCCTGCCCCTGGCTGGGAGGAGCCCAGCAGTGGTGCAGAATGAAATCCGTGGTCTGGAGAGCAGCTCTGCAGTCTTGGTGGACTGCAAGGAACACAAGCATCAGCTAGGGGCCCTGTGGCCTTGGTGGCTCACCAGGGCCTGGGTGGTCCTTGCAAGCCAGTGGAAGGAAGAGCTTCCCTACTGCTACATGGCACTCATCAGGCAGCATCTGGAATTAAGTCAAACTTTGAGACATCTGGTCCAAGAGAACTTTTGAGAAAATGGAGACAAAACTTCCCCATAAGCATGGTGCAGCCCTGGGACAGGGCCCAGAGAGGTGGTGGGTTCTCCATCCATGGAGATAACCTGATTTAGCTTTGGATGAGCCCTCTTTGGAGCAGATGGTTAGACTACGGACCTCCAGAGGTGCCTTCCAATCTAAGTTTTCTGAGCTCCTTTAATTACATTTCACAGGACTCTTGTAGCAGGATTAAAGTTGAGATGGAGAATTTGTTTTGACTGAATGCAGCTTTTTATGCCATGCCCAGGAGGCCTGTGCTTTAGGCCTGTGCAGTAGGTCGTGACTTACCAACAGAACAGCTAATGCTCTGACAACAGAAGGATGGCCACAAGGTCCCAGAACACACTTGTGCCTTTCCTCTTTGTGATACCTCAAAAAACTCAAAACAAGGAGAAATGATGCTGAAGTAAGCAGAGTTCTGAGGTAAAACTATCACCCTGTAGTAACCCCTGGATCCCAGAGAGTACACAAGGCCTGCCCAAAAACGACCTTACCATCACCAATGAAGAGAGGTCCAGGAGGCTCAATGAGAATTTGATACCTGGCGTCTCTCATCCACTTTGTCACCCCAAATGATCCTGGCCAGACTGCTTGGGTGTACACCTCTCCGTGCCTGTGAACACATAGGTGTGAGAGGGTAGGGGAAATCTGTGTAAGAGTAAGAGTGAGTGAATCCAGCTTTGCTTAAAATTAAAGTGGCTTTCCTGCTCAGTAAGAGCTGAGGCAGATCAACTGGTTGCAGAGGTGCTGAGAAGACCCATTCCCAAGAAATCGAAAAGCACTGAGTCCTTCGTAAAGGTGAACTAGGGATTCTGGTGGGTGCTCCACACATTTTGATAATACAGAGATCAACAAGACATCAAGGATGTAAAACTTCATATCTAGTACTCCTCTAACCTGACAGAAGTGAAACAAAACTGAAACACATACTGCCAATATACCTGAAGACACTCAAAAATGGCAGTTTGGGTTTGGTAAATGACCTTTCTTCCTACTGGGAACACATGGATAATTGCTTGCCTGTTTGAATGATTCTCCTACATAGCTACACGATGTTGGAGAAAATGCTGTATCAGAGCAACATCTGAGAAGGAACAGATAGAAAGCATGCATGCCCATCTGCCAGACACTGTTGCAGGCTGAATGATTCTGCTGGGCTGCTGACTTATGTTCAGCTCTTCAATTAAGAGCAAGTCCTACACTTGGTACTCATGTGAGTAAGCCCCAGGGTCACATAAATAATCCACAGGATTACTCAGAACTTATTTTTTAAGACATGATTAACACATGACTGGGAGCTGCAGGCTTTGCACACAGAATCATGGAAACATTCAGGTGGTGAGGCACTTCTGGAGGTCGTCACTCCAACCCCCCTCTCCAAGCTCAGCTGACTTCAAAGTGGGGTCAGGTTCATCAAGGCCTTTTCCAGCTACGTTTTGAACATGTCCGACAGTGGAGACCCCACCACCTTTCTTGGTTCTGTCCCAGGGCTGCACCACTCTCATGGGAAGGAGTTTTTCTCCTTATGTGCAACCAGAATTTCCCATGCTGCAATGTGTCCCTTTTGTCCCTTACAACAAGGGACAAAACAAGACAATTTAAGACAAGACATCCATATGCATTTCTGAGAAGAGGTTGGTAATCGCCTGTGAGGCAGTGGACATCTGCAATTAGGTCTTCCCTGAGGCATCTCTTCTCCAGGCTGATGAAGCCTGGCGGGAACCAGGGTTCCCTCTATCTCTCTTCAGTACATCAGGTGCTCCAACCTCACCAACCATCTCCATGACGTCGCACTGACCTTTCTCCAATCTGGCAACAAGTGATGTTTGCCCCCACCCCTGACATATACAGAGGAACTGCAGCTGCCCTGAGAAGACAAATGCTCTTCTGACAATATTTTAATGCTCACATGGGTGTACCACTCTGTCAGTACTGACTAGAGTTAGTTGTTCCCTGCAATGATGCCATAGCATATGTCCTTTCCCATGTGAGACTGAGAGAGGGAAAAGTGTGAGCCCGCATGGGAAAGAGGTGCTGTTTGCCATGTAAGGTATTAAGCAGCGGGAGTGTGGGCAGTGCAGGACGTTGTGGTCAGCTGGTGACAGCCCTTTGGGCTCTGGTTAGCTTCGAGGATGCTTAGAGGCAGGATTTCATCCTGGGACTTGGGCCTCAGTTTTGGCTGAGAGCCCAGGCTCTTCCCATGTCAGTGCTGAACAAATGTGTAAATAAAGCATGCTAGATTTCTGTTACACATGTCCTTCTCTCTCTTTTATTAGTTTGGCTTTTTCTCTTTTTTCTTTACTTTCCTTTTCCTGACAAAATGGTCTTGCATATCTTTCTTTAATGAGCATTGACTACTGGGGTCATGATGCTCCGGCTCCAGGAACTGCTCAGCCACACAGAAACCTGTCTGGCTCAGGCAAATGGATGTTTGCTTGCAGTATTGCTGTATATGTGGGGCTTTCCAGTATCAGTACAAGCTCCAGACAATGACGATTGAGGAATGCTGCAAAATCTGTGTGCCAGATCTCTCTCAAGGGCTATTCCAGCCATGCCAATAGCACAGTCGTATCAGGTATGAATCCACATTGCCATTTGAGCAAAAGTACACAAAAGGAGCTGTCTGTGAGACGCTCTGAAATACATTAATGCCACTTGGTACCTGAGGGTTGAAGTATACTGAATTGCTAAGAGAGAAAAACATTTTGTATCAGTCTTTGAAATTTCACTGAAACAGTTGCCTGTTCATGAAGCAACTTATGCTCTTCATAGTATATTCGTTGCTTACAGGTTCACTAGCTGCGGAATGGATGGTTTTAACCTAACATGCTGATTTCAGCTCTCACACTCAATATTACAGTTTAAATAAGCTCACCACGCTGCAGCTGCATGCTCCACCCAGCACACTGCAAAGTTATTTACTCCTGCCTAACACTGCATCTTTCAGCCTATTTGTTATGCTCAGGGGATCATCATGACTGGAGCTCTGCAGAACACCATGGGGTCTTGCTCCTTATTGTGAAGCTCTAACAGGACCAGTCCTGGCTGCAGGGGAAATGGTTTGCACTTCACAGCCATGCTTGCGACTTCCAGCTTAACCCAATGGCCTCTCAGAGAGATGCAGATGAAGTTTGAGGGCCTTAAATACCCTGCTTCCACAGGCAGGGCAGCCCTCACTCTGATCTTAGGTTAAAAGTAGCTTTTTGCATGTCAGCTACGCTTCTTGTAAAAGGACAAGCCTGAAGCAGGGTGTAAGAGTAAGGTGAAGTATGCTTAAAAAAAAATACACCATCATTTCAGATATCTCTGTGTGGTGCTGAAAAGCATGCGGGTGTTGCTGGTTAACCTGGAGTTTACAGGAATCCCACAGAAATGTGTGTCAGAAACACGGGGCTAGCATGGCTGAACCCCCTGGAATGCTCTAGTGTTCCTCAGCAGTACTTGTTTAGGCAAACCAGACAAAAAGTACCTGATACAGTCTGAAGAGGGAAGCTGGAGTCCAATGTAAACATGTATGGGCAGCACTTCTGAGCAGCTCGACTTTCAAGTTTCCTAAGAGCAGTCATGCCCACAGAGTCAGTAATGAAAAGGAATTTGTTTGCTGAAGGATCTCTGGGGCTCTG
>VZTL01074968.1:0-18024 GCA_013400535.1 Scopus umbretta
GGGAAAAAAAACCCCAAACCCTAGATTACAGCTAAATTATTTGAAATGCAGTATTATCCTTATTTGGAGATGCCAGTATTAACTTTGAGAGATGATACTTTTTAAAAAACTAATGAAAAATGAGAATGAATGATTGCTGCCAGCTAACTGTTGAAATCATGTATATTGCATACGTCCATAATAGATGATCATGTAATCGTCATTTAATCTTGAGGGTTATGCTTAGCTTTCAATCATTTAGGGGGTTTAATCATCTCTCCCAATGTCAGAATTACTAACTCTTGTCAAACTTCAATTCATGGAAGCGATAAGGCACGCCCCCACATGACAGTTTATACCCTAAAGTTGAAAGATCTTAAAATATTTTCCAGCTGATAGAAGTTATATTTTTGTCCAGTAGTTAAGAATTGCTCAATTGCAATTTTAAAATTCCTTAAGGATGAGAAAGACGGTGATGAAGGAAAGATGTTTTTAGTGACTGAATACTCCTTATCTTCATCTCATGCTGTGCTAAAAGTTTGACTGCTCTAATTTTAAAGCTATCTAATCTTTCATGTGCTAAAGCATATGAAATCATGCATTATTAGAAGTACGAATTACAAGAAGAGTTCATTTATTTGGTGTTATATATAACCTTTATCTAAAATGCATTATGTGGTTAAAAAAAAAATTCATTTAGTAATATTCATTAAGTCTCAAACTTTTCTGTCAGAGAACAAAATTGCTTCAACCTGATTGAGATATTTTATCTGGGGAAAAAAGAGTGATTTTTTTTACAAAGTCTACAAGCATCAGTGAATGTTTTGAGGCTTGACAGTGATTTGGATGTGAATCTTGTGTGTAAAGGATGTTCTTTACTGGGAGATCCATTCAAGTGAATGTACAGGCCTCAGGAGTCTCACACTGGAAAACAGTCACATATTCTTTCTTTAGAAATGCAAGTTTTTAAATTTCTTAGGACATGTGTAATGTGTTATATTCATTTCACTGTTGCATCTGAGGAATGTATGAATTTTTTCTTTGTATACACATATTTGGAAAGATTGCAGAAATCTATTAAAGGCCAACTCTGCTTAAGGTTGAGCTTGCAATTCAAAGTGATTTTAATTGTGGAAGTAAGGAGTTTTATCCATTGATTTTTTGAAGGTGTGCTTAAATGTACTAAAATTATGCTTATCAGTTTACCAATAAACTGAAGCTTATCAGAGTGGGATGCTGCACTTGAGAGCAGTGGAAACTTCCACCTTGGAGAAAAACACATGATACTTGAAAGGCAAAACAGCGTTTCCCTGAAATGGTGCTTATAATAATATTCCTAATTCCTACACGAAAAGGTGGCCAACCTGCCTGAGAATGATGCTTTCAGGACAGAGGATTTGTTCTACGATGAAAACACAGTGCGAGCCTGCACCCATGCTTTTAGCTTAGTCCTAAGGCTTGGAGGGTTGGTTTTTTTATTTTCAAGTGTCACTAAATCTTTCTCCCTGCTCCTTTGCTGCTAGATTAATTATTTTCTGTGCAAGGGCCCTTCTTTCAAAGTCCTCCATTATTCTGTTTTGACCAGACTGGGGAACTTATCCAAGTCAACAAAAAGGCAGCCTTTATCACAGAGAGGCTGTTCACGAAGTGGATGGTTTCATACATTACTGGGGGAGAATTGCCTTAACATCGCCTATTCACGCTGATGTGCCAGGTGCATCCACTTACACGGCTCGAAACGCTGCTACCACCACATCCTCCACTGCCAAGACCATTATGTACTCTGAGTGATGGAGCAAGAGGCAGGACTTAGATCTTCTCTGCTGGGAAGTGGAGGAAGAGAGACCGATCTTTTGTGTCTCAAAAAAAAAAAAAAAAAATCTGCGTTAGGGAGCCTTTTAACTCTCTGTGGCTCTGTGACTGCGAGAGCTTCGGAAGAAGATGGGGCGGAAAATAGCATGAGTTTAGAGCAAGACCCTGCTCTGCATCACTGCCCCGAGATACTGTAAAGAGGACAAAGGGAAACTGGGATATAAATAGAGAATGACATTTTCCTTGCATTGTCCACAATGAATACATTTGTACATGAACAAAATTGTTGGAACGAGACAACATGCATGCCTGATGTTGAAGAAAAGCCTGTTTGTGTGTAGTACATTGGAGACATTGTTCAAAAATAGTTCATCCTTTTGTAAATATTGCCTCGGCATTGGTGCCAGGGTCACTGTTGCTTTGCGTTATCAGCCGAGTAAGTATCGGTCACGCACGTGCTGCTGGGAGAAATTTTAATACGGGCACCAGATTTAAAAGGAGAAAATTATCCTCCTAACGACTGTCCTGTTAATTTGTAGTTAATAGTCCCTGCTTTCCTCTTGTTCTTGTTTCTTCCAGACTTACCCTGTTCTCTTGCACCTAAAGGGTGTTTCATACTTATCATTGGGAAATAAAACTTGTCCCATCCCTCCGGTGCTGCTAGTGTGTGTACAGAAAGCAGACGTCCTTTTCAGACAAAATCCTGCTCGGTGGAAATCTTGCCTTTGCTTTTCATCTGTAGTGATACAGCTACAGCAGGTCCAGGCTACATTCCCTCCTTGTGAAAAGCAGCTGATGTCAGCTGAGCGGCGCCAAGTTGGAGATCTTGGCTCTTCGGTTTGTTTGCTTGTTTTCTGGAAAGACATTTACATGGCAACGTTTCTTTTTTTTTTTTCTCCAGAAGTTGTGGGAATCCAACAAAACAAATACTTGTATCACATGCAAAACAAAATCTATGAAATGAATAAAATATGTTCTGCACCCAGTGAAAGCTGCCTTGTATCCCTGAGCAGAAGGCAAATCTGATGAATAAGTTTCTTATTGTATTCAGCCCCATACCCAGCTTTTTTGGCATAAGATATAGGAAAAAAATCAGAGCTCATTAACATACCAAGATAATGGACCACAACTTGTCTTTAAGTGTGCTTGTGCAGCTTCACTGTTATTAGTGAGAAAGAACGGGTGCGAATGAGGCAGAACTTAACCATCAAAAAAAAAAAAACCAAACCCTTTCTATGATGTATCACATCAAAACACTTGTGATCCCAACAAATCATGCAGCCTCCCTTTACTCGGTGGGAAAAAATGGGCTTTCCAGAGCACAACTTCTGTGACCTCCTTCAGATCCCTGAGATGGCCTGGTACTTATTTCTCTCTCACAAATATAAGGGGAGTTCAGAGAAGAAGAGGCGTGCGCTGTGGAGGTTTAAAGACGGGTGAGGTGAATTCAAAGTTTTTTGTTAACGGATCTGTACGAACAGCTTTTAGCAGTAGCTGTAGCCTTGGATGAATATTTAAATAAAATTGAGAGTAATACTAAGAGGAGAATGATTGCTCCAAATAAGGATGTGCCTGTTGGGATTTCCAACAGACCGTGGTTAGTCTGGGAGGTAATTCTTACTGCTAGGCTATTAATTTAAAAAGCATTTAACCGGTGTGTTGGGTTTGGCAATCCAGGAATCACGCAGGTCGGAGGGAGTGAGAAGAATGGCAGAGTTAGTCTGGTCCCTGGCTGTGCTGGCTGAGACCTGGTTTCAGAAAAGGTCATTGGAAATGGAAAGGTTTTAACTGAATAGTTTTTG
Organism: Scopus umbretta; assembly: GCA_013400535.1. NCBI lineage: Eukaryota > Metazoa > Chordata > Aves > Pelecaniformes > Scopidae > Scopus > Scopus umbretta. Next base: position 3,594 of record VZTL01074968.1, read on the forward strand.
AGTCACCCCCAGCAGATGAATCCAGGTTCTAGGTAGCCTTGGCCTCTTCTTAAATCCCAGTTATCCATACCCAGCGGGACTGGTTTAACTCTTACATGAAATAGAATTTCGTATAATTTGAGTCAAATAATATTACCATTTTTCATATTTCCTTGTCCTCCAAAAAGCAAAGTCAACACACTTACACGTGCATCTTATATTAAAATGACAAATGTTTTGTCTCACTTTGGATATGCCAGGCTGCCCTCATTTCCCTGTCTGATTAGGAATGGGCTTTTATTTCCGGAAAACCTCCCACCCCAGGAAGGAAATTAATATATTTGTATCTGAGGATACTGTTCCCCATCAAGATAAACTGCAATCTGAAACTACATAAATTGCAAGACCCTCCAGCATTTCATGCTAGCAGGCAAATACAGTTATCCCTATGATACAGACAAATAAATCAGGGGAAAGCGAACTACTGACTTGCCCAAAAAGTAGTCAATGGAAGAGCTGAAGATTGTACCTTTAAAAAATGCTGTGATGTTCAGGCAATTTTGAAAACATTTCTCTGCCCTAAAGAAGGTACAGTTCAAGTTCAAACAAAATGTGGTAGGAGCTATTGTACTGGGCTTATGCAGCATCTGAGGATAATGATGCCACACATCCTGAAGATTACTATACTCTTCCACTCTCTGCTTTCATCTCTACAACCATGCCCCAAGGTTAAATAGTGGCACCCTTCAAATCAGGCCTCCAGATTTTGCAGTTGGCAGTGGGAGTTTCATTAAGGTCCCTGAGAGAACAGGGACGCTGCGAGTATTTTTCTTTCAGCTTGCATCGCACTCGGTTTGAAGTGAAGTCATGCTGCACCCACCCACCTTCACGTGGGCAAAAGGGCCGGGCCCTCGGTCTGCTCCCGGTCGGCAGGACAGGGCTCAGGGCGCACGAGTCCTCCTCCACTGCTGGCCTGCTGCTGGTGCCAGCGGACAACTTGCCCGAAAGCCCTCTGGAAGGAAAAGGACCACGGCATGGGTAGGCACCACAGGAATCCCAGTTTCTTAGGAGGTCCGTATAGTTCAGTCCAACAACTGATTTTTGTGCATTTGACCTCTGCCTGGGTTTATGGCACAGAAGGTGTACTCTTCTGGGCAGCTTGACTGCAGTTGCTTAACCAATTCCTTTTATTTTTTGCCACATTATTACAATAATAAAAGCTTCACATTCTGCCGTCTCCTAAAATAAAGTAAAATAATCTACAGGTCAAGGATGAAGGTCCAAAGACTATAGTAATTAATTAATGGAAAACTTACTTCATATCTGATTATAATGATTTACTGGAAATTAGTCCATCTTATGTCGCTTCAGGCTTTCCTGATAAATACCTCAATACAATCAATTTTTATGTCTTCTAACTCAGGTCTGCTGTTCAGGAGCTATTTGGAGTCTGTGAAATATTAGATAAATGTCTGCAAAACTGTTGCATCTATTTTTTTCCCAGAAGCGATGCCATAACCCCCCAAACTAAAACATATGTATGCTTTCACACATAAAAGAGTCAACTAACAATGGCAATAAGTATAGAATTGAAAAAAAAAAAAAGGCAGACCACTAAAATTCATAATTCAGTCTTTTTTTATTGTTACTCAAACCCTTTGTGGTTACACTGCACAAGGTGATAAATGGAGGTTTTTTTTTTTCTAGATTGGTTATGTAGTTTTCTGAACTAAAATGTTGAGAAGACTGTTCAAAGCCAACTACACTACCCAAACAGCTTTCTTTTGAGCTTTGAATACCTTGGGCCCTCATTTCAGTGTAGTTCTCTGCATGTTTTCCAGCACTCCAATAGGACTGGGATTCTATCCTTCCTGTTTCAATGATTCAAAAAGAATAAGAAAATCTAGGGGTCAAAGGAAAACAAAATGCTTTTGTGGTAAAATTAGCTTGACTAGAAATATGAATTTCAATGAGAACTAGAATCCATTTCTGTAGCGTATGCTGCCGTTGATTGGCTTTCACATATGGTAGAACTCAGCAGACCTTTTTACTCCAATAAAACTTCCACCAGCCCAGCAGAAAACAGAAGATCAAAAAGTTGCCATTGTAGAAGTGTGGACTGATTACTCAAAGAAACAGAGGGCTGAGTAGTGAAGGAGACGGTATACTAATCCTAAGCAGGTATAGCTTTCTTCCCTAGTTGCGCTCTGCAATGGGTATAGAGCCTTGATCTTATGCCGTATTTCTGGTAAGTAGAAAGGAAGTTTATCTATATCTTCACAGGACAGAATGATAACAAAAAACATTGCAATACAATGGAGTTATTTCAAATACAATTTCTCTCCGTATGGGGTAGTTTCTTGATAGACCATAAATAGGGAGTTAAATATAAATAGTCAAGAGAAAGCACTGTCTACAAGAGGACATCCTACTTTATGCCTCGTGAGTGATTTAAAGTAAGTGATTTCATTAACAGGATTCTAGCAGTAGCCTATACTACAAGGTTTTACCACTGTCTTTAGATGACAATCTGACATCATAAACACAATATATTATTAATTATAATTTGATTTTATCATCCAGGTGTCCCACTTCAGACCAGGGACCTTTCCTCTATACAGTGTAAAAATTCATTAGAAATGTGTCTGGAGAGATTAAGATGAGTATCTGGCTACATCTTGGCCTTGATTGCAAAAGAGCACACTGTCAAGCATCTTAATAACATATTTACTGATCTTGAATTAGAACGCTAGAGAACAAAATTGATCACCACGCTTGAAAATGTTTGCTGCCACCTTGCAGTGGTGAAAAATGTTACCATCCATCATGCATATGGCAGACCCATTGGCTGAACACCAGTTCCTGCAATCACTCTCCATGCCTTGCGGAGGACCAGGTAAGTACAACCAGCCCTACTTCCTCCTCACCTTCAGTTTTCCACACATCCCTGAGCAGCAGCACAGATGGGGAAGGTTGTGGGATCCAGAGAACAAAAGCCCTTCAAACAAAATATCCCCTCCTCGCCCATCTTTGGTTAACGAACGCAATGCTTTTTAACCAGTTCTTGCAAGACAAGCTCCGTCTTGTCCTGAACAGCTTTCTGTGTGTGGTTACATTTCGCATTTCCCGAGCGCAGGTGACCCGAATCATGAACGATACCACAGATGCGATTTGGTCTGGAAAGCAGATACTGGAAATCTCACATACGCTTTTATTATACCCTACACCTGCATTTGCTTCTTTCCCAGCTGCATCACTCCAGTGCCCCACAGGTCATCCCGTGACCTTCACAGACCCTCATGTCTGTCTTGGAGAGATATATAACGAGTCTCTTGGAGAGACTTGCAAGCTCCCATCTGTAGCTGAAACTCCTACTAGTTCCTTAGTGTGCAGACATGGGTTTTAATTACATTTCTACTTGTTCGTGTTAACACAGTGGACACAGCTGCTCACTTCCACTGTAACAGCCTAGTCCTCTTCTGCACCAGCAGCGACTCCCAGCTCTTCCCTTGTTAGCAGATTTCACCAGTACAGTTGGTACATGGGTTGTGGTGTTGTTACAGGGTCATTAATGAAAATATTAAATAAACCTGATCTCTGAGGTACCCCCGGTTGCCTCATCTAGGAAACCACGTCAACAGAGTCTGCCGTCACATCTCTTTTGCCCAGTGTTTTGTGTGTGTGTGTTACAACCCTGGCCACAACGCTCTCTCCTGCTTACTAATGATTTTTAGCGCGGCATTGTAACAACTGCTTTATCATTATTAATAGATTTGATCTAGGAGGATAAAAGAGGGAGAGAGAGGTGTAAATAAGGGTCAAAGTATCATCAGACTATTCTGCATTCTCACCTTCATCACTCCTTAACATGTTTCCAGCAGTGTCACGGCTACCCTCTTAACATTGTTTCTTTTCCTCTTGGTCTTTCTGAAGATGCGGGAGAAGCCCGTGAAGCAAACTGTTGTTTTCTTTTAGTACAGCGGGGTTGGGGTTTTTATCTGATATTGGCTTTCTAGCTTTGATTTTGCAATGTTTTTTTAAACACACATGTTGCTATGCATTTATGTTAAAGGCAGCCAGGCCAAAGAAACTCGTGCAAGACTTGGAAAGTGGTAGAAGAGTTTTACACAGCGCCGTAATTGTGGTTTTTTAAAGAATTTTGTTCCCGCTCCCTTTCTTTGTAATTCCTAACACTTGGCTTGCTTTTTGAACCACTGCCAAGCAGCAGATTGATGTTTTCGTGGACGCGTCTATTACAGCCCCACGACACTGCTCCAGAGGGGTAACAGCCAGCTGAGACCCCACCATTTCCCACCTGGTTCTCACAGTGCAGTTACCTATGCCGAGGTTCCTCTGCTGTTTTGTTGCTCGCTCACTCAGCTTCACGGTGCCTTCCCTCGTCCTGTCTTCGTGTTGACAGTAATCTCTGCAACTTTTACTCATGCCCCTTCCCAGAACATTTCTGAGCACACTGTATAAGGCTGGTGGAGGGGCTCTGCTGTTTGTCTTCCATCATCATGGAAAGTGAGCGTTCACTTCTGTCCTTTGCTTCCTCTCTTTTCATGTGCTACCTGTCCACGTGAGAAGCTGCCTCTTTGCCCATGCAGCTTAATTTCTCTGAGAGCCTGATAGATGTCAAATGTCTTTTTTTAATTCCTTGTAGGTTTGTCAACCAGATCTCCTCTCCTCGTACAGAGGGACTTGTGAGGCATCGCTTCACTTCACAAAAGCTGCCTGTTTCTTTCCCTAAATCACACTTACTTATCCATTTGTTCACCAATTTTTTTTCTTTAACCAGTTCACCTGGCTTGGTCATCAGGCCTAATGGTCTGTAGCTACCTGTATCTTTCTTTAGAGCCATTGCTAAAAATTAGTGCCATGTGAGCCAGCGAGTTTTAACTCAAACTCATTTTTTTGATACAATTGTGTTTTTACATATATAACCTGCCAGATAAAAGTTCTTTTCTGGTTTCTTCATTTGGGTATAACTTCAGGTTTTTAAAGGATGCCTTTTAACTTGTAGCAACCTTAACCAAGCTGTTTCACTATGTTCACTTTCTTTTTAGGACTTTACAAAGGCTCCAAGATATGACCAGCCCTTGGCTGGACTAGAAGTGAAATGTGAAAGTTCTGGAGCAGTAAATTGCAGGATTTAGAGGCTCTTAAGTCTATGGTCTTCTCAGCTACATGCTAAAGACTCCAAGAAAACCCATGTTTCATCACCATCTCTGTGAGTGAGTTTCTCTGTGAATCCTTTAGATGGATGTGAAATGGCAAAAAAGATTGGTTTCTTTCTGGCTTTCTTAATTCCTGGGTGGAAAAATTTGTACAGACTGGTCCTTGAATCCAAGTAGAAGAGCAGCCACCTCAAACAGGATTTTAGAATTAATCAGAGTTTAAAAGGGGAAAAAATTAGGACTGCGATTGGATGCAAGGATGCGTAGGATAAAACTGGATAAATAGAAAATAAGAAAAACACTACAAAGCTTTCCTAAGAATAGCCAGACATTTTTAAAAACCACCAAAGCCTACTTTTCTACATCAGGGAAATGAGTTGACCTAATCTGACTGGATTTCAGGAAAACATTTGTTAGTACGCTACTTGGAACAAAAAAAAAAACAAACCCTGAAGGAAGACAGCAATTACTAAATTAACTCTTAATATGAATAAAAGCTTATAAAGTAGTTTTGAAGGGCAAGTCTCGGGCTAGAGGAAAGTTGATAGTGGACTTCCTTACAGGACAATCCTAGACAGATCCTACTACTTATTTTCACTTACTACCTCAACCTAGGAATGAGTAGCTGATGATACAAAGCTGGGGCACTGTTTGCACAAAGAGGGGCTGGAAAATCATATAACAAAGGGCACGAAAGTCATTTTACATGATGGGCTTCACTCAGTATCACAGAACCTGGCATACACCAAACCTAGCAAAAGTTCTTCAGTATGGTATTTTCACTCTAAAGATAAACAACAGTGGTCAAGTTTCTTAGCTGTCTTGCAGGCATAGAAGTAAAATATATCAAATAAAATCACTGTATAAAAATGCCACAATACAAATTTCATAACAGCAAGTTCCAAGGAAAGACAAAGAAAAGAAAGAAAAACAGATTTTCTCTTGTTTAATTAGAGACAGTCATAATATTACTTAACTTCCAGAAACACAACCACCAAAATCTTCCAGATTCTTATATTAAAATAAAAAAAATCTTATTTTTACATGTTATTCAAGACTGCCACACAACTCTTGCACATCCCACTCTCCCTTCAGTCTCACAGGCATAACCTGTAAACTGAAGATTAACCTACAGGATCAACAGAAACAATATAGTATGACACTAAGTCCATCTCCTCTGTTGATCCTGGAAAAATATTTCAGAATTTGGTGTCTTGCTCCCAGAGCTGCCAAACGAAGCCAGGGCAGGACATCGAGTCAGAAGTACCGTACAACTTTCTGAAGGCTTAATAAATAACTTAAACTTAAATAAATAGCTTAACCTGAAATAACACACCGTGATGTGCCTGAAGTAACACAATACTAGAGACAACTCTCTTTCATGAGCCAAGCCAGCTCACCTGTAAAGCCCTGCGCGGTATCATGCGCATGTGCCAGCTCATATCCATCGTCGTGCAAAATGTAGAGATTCCTGAACAAATCTGGACACGCCAGAAAATTCACGGGAAGCCTGTGGCTTGGAAGAAACTGATGACACCCTTATAAAAAAGCCTTTTGACACCCTTGTCACGCAATACCAGTAGAATAGTGCAAAGGTCAAGGACATAAACAAGAAATGAATAACAAGAACTTTTGCTATCAGCATGCATGAAAAAGGGTAGGTTGGGTGTTTCAGTCAGGCCTCCAGGCCTGTGAGATGTTGACAGCAGGTAGCTCTGAATATAAAAATTAAAAAATTAGTTGCTGTATATCTAGCAGGAATAGGAAGGTCTTAATGCCACCCCAAGAGGCCATGGCGACATCTTATGTGGATTACTGTGTCTACTCCTAACCCCTGCATGTTAAAAGAGATTTACTGCAAGTGGAAAAGATGCAAAGAAGGGTTAGAAGAATGCTCAGGGAAAAGCATCCTCCTCTACGGCAGGTATGGCACAGCTGTTCTGGCTTAACTGAGGCTGAGCAGGGGTGACAGATTGGAAAGGACTTTATAGCGGGAGAGAGAAATGCTCTTTATACTGAAGTCAAAGACCTCGCAGAACATTGGAGGTTCAGCTGGTCATGATACACATGATCTGAAATCTTTAACCAGTCAGAGGAACGGAACATGAGGAGCAACCTCATGACAAAGGTAGCTTCAAGATGGAGTCTGGTATCTCTGCAAGTAAGTTGAACAGTGCAACATGGCTGCCGGCGATAGCAAGGATGTGGCCCGATGACTGAGCAGGTCTTCTCCAGTCTTGCCTACATCAAGGTCAGAGCTGACTATGAAAGCTCTGATTTTCAAAATGCATATCAAATTTACATGTTTGTCACCAGCCAGTTTATCACCACCTGCTATCTTGTATTCAATGGTGTTACACAAGAGTGTAAATTAATGTGGAGTGCAATCCTCCTAATTATTACGGTTGGGGAACAAATGGGGCTGTGCATATGCAAGTATCTAATTAGTCACGTCGTGGTTGCATGTATGTGGAAATACCCTGTTTGACTATGAAATCATACTGCCTGCTTTGGCTTATACAACCACGTGTGTTGCTGCGACTCTTGCATAAGGAGAATTAGGCCTTCTGTTTTAATAACACTGCACCATTCCGCTCAATTCTGAGCCCTTAATCTTGCATCACAGTAAAACACTGTAGTAGCAACACATAATTGTCTATTTTTCCAATTTTCCATTTCGTACAGTGCTAGTTCCTGACCCTTGCTAAATGTGTACAGTGGCCTACCTTGACACAACATTAGATTAATCCTAACTGAAGAGAGTCCCGGTGTAGCTGTAATAGTAGAAAGAATATGACTTTACCTACCCATGTATTTCAGTTTTTGGCCGTCTTTTCTGAGAAAAGCGCTATCGTCTTAGTACGTCATGTGTGTAGTTTCACAAGTTCTGTTTGTTTTAGACCGAGAGGACTTGCCCTCATTAGCGCCTTCTATCCCCTCCAGTTTTTGGTGGGGTCCCAGGTGCCTCCTTAGTGGTATTGCAAAAGGAAATCCCCATAAAACCATGTAAAGCCCGGAAAAAGCTGAGGGCAAAACCGAGCAGATCTCTGCTCTCACAGGCAGCGTCCTTCCCTTGCGCAGCGCTGCCATGGGCGTCAATGGCAGCTCTGCAAAGAGAAAGAGAACCGCAGCCCGCAGGTTTTGCTCGCTCTCCGTGTCTGCAAGGACACCCTCACCTGAAGTACCTTTTCTGTATTTGCTCGATGTTTACGGGAGCTCATCGCTGGGATTTCCAGTGCAGAGTGTCGTCACTGTGGTGCTTCTGTAATTTACAGATAATGGGCGATGAAACAGAAAAGTAGTTTGGAGGACTGGACACGGTAGGGGGTCGTGTTCTCTAAGGCTGGTGAGATACTTGCCTTTCTGCTCAATTTGTAGGGACACCTGCTCTTTTCTGAATTATCACGACTTCATTTAGATGAGCGTCAGCAATGAACAGATAAAAAATTGTTTGTGTGGTTTTCAAAATACCTGGATCTTTTCTCCAGAATAGGATTATTTCTTTTGCTTATATCTAGCAATTCAGAGTCGTCCTAATTGCTAATTAATTTTAGGGTTCATTTCACCTCCTTCCCCCTCTCCCAACACAGAGACACGTATACACTTTTATACATGCACATATGAATACCCCATCAGAATTATTTCAGCATAAGTATGAATACCATGAACGAAAAGTTTGGCATCCCTACTACAGTGAAAGCTGACTGCCACCTATGGGTAAGAGTTCATCTTAACATACTTGGATAAAATTTTAATATTCTTCTTTGTAATTAATTCAATTTGTAATTATTTAGCAGGACAGAGTTTGGATTCATTTGCTATATATTTTGTCAACAACAATCACTGCTCATCCTCTGAAAGCTGGGTATTAAAACCAACACCCTTACGAAGGAGCACCAGTTTTACGATGAGTGAAAAAAAATGGGGTATGACGTTCTTATTTTTGTTACTCTGAATAAGGAATACATAGAAGTACTCTGATTCCCCATGCAAAGAAAAAAAGACTCTGTGCTACACAGCTAGGTATGTCACACTAGATAATGCTGTATTTAATGATTAATATAATTTTGAAGTTTAGCCATCTCAAGGTTTTGATATTTTGCTTGCTGCTTTCTTTTAGTAAATACATACAAATAGCTTAACTATGCAGTCTCATGAAAATGTGTATATAATCACTATGTCACAGTAATTTTCTAGTAAAAATTTTTCATTTTTCAGAGTAACATGAAAGCTAAGGGGGGGAAGGGAGGCAGTAGAAAAACGTATGGCTTGATTATGTAAGCCTTGATTTTTCTGATAATCAATCTATGTAGCATTTACTTAGAAAACTCAAAAGGAAGTACAGACTGAAAAACCAAACTTATTGTATCAAAAATATTTTTTCTGATTCAGCTTTGATGTCCTTAAAAGCAAACAGGCTGGCAATTCTGTGTATCTGACTACCAAAGAGAAAAACGCTAGATTACAGCTGCTATACTGTAGTGAGCTGCATTAAAATGGACATCACTATCTACTTCTCAGAAATACCATAGGTAAAAATAGCTGGAAGTCTAACAAGTTAATGCATATATTTTGGTTTGGGAAAAAAATCATTTTGCTCCAGTAAACAGAAGCTAATTGTAGCCATTATATTTCTCCCTTTCGGGGCAAGGCCACGGTATTTCTGAAGGAAGAAAGACAGAATGGCACTTACAAAAAGGAAAATTATATTAAAAGAGATAACAACTAATACAAACTAAGAATGAGTCCGACATTAATTTTTTTAAATCCCCCTTTTAAAGCAATCTTAGTTCTGGGCCTTCTCATTCATATTCTACTTTATTAAATATGATAATCAGCCTGTCTAAAAAACCTGAAATTAATATTACACTAGTGCTTACCTCGTGCATTTTCACTAAGTTTTATTACTAAACTTATCTTATAAACTTAGGAAATACTGTAAAAGAAATCAGTAAATGCCACTTAAGTATCAGAGGTTAGAACATCAACATTTCATGCTTGCTCTCCGACAGCATTGGTACCCTTTATAATCTACGTAACTCAGATGTTTATGGTAAAATCTTTGTGCTTCATAGACAAAAGCATCTTGTAGCTAAAGTGACTCTGCTCCACAGTAATATATTTGTGATGCATTTTCCTTCTTACTTCTGAACTGACATATTTTAGACACTGCAAAAATAGCATTCTCCAATTTACCTCCTTGCATCCACTTTGGCTAGTGAATCAAGCTGTCAACTGTCCAGTAACATTTCCCTGTATTTTCAAACCACAGTTTAAACTTAACCCACTTAGTCTCCTTGGATGGGAACTTTACATCAGACAGAAATTACTCCTTATCGTGTTTGACAAATCTAGCTTAAAACAAAACACCAGAACTGCATGAACATCTGTGACAAATGACTTGTCTCAGCCATTCTGCTCTTTCTTACTTAATCTCCCACTGGAGTACAATTTAGCAGGTAAACTATTTTATAGTGCAGACCTCCTCCCACCAACCTAATGCTTGCAAAAGGAATAAAAAAAAAAAATATTTCCATGTGTCATACCAAAACCTGAATGTAGTTGAACCTTTTAAAATAATTACAAGTAGGAAAAGGGAAATAAACAAATAAGTTAGTACCCCAAATTTACAAGAGCAACGAAAAGGTAAAAAAAAATGTAAAAATGCAATAGAGGATTGTTAAACTAATAGATCTATTAATAGAATACGAAACCCTCCTTTCCTGGTGACACATCACCAAGTTACTACTTGTATACTTCTGTGAGTATAAACTGAGAGCAAAATTTTTCTTCATATTTTTTTAGTTTTGAGATATTCCTATTCAGTATCTTTAAAACCGAGGCCTTGTTAAAGGACGGGGTACTTGGAAAGATCTCCATGATACAGGAAAACCCAGACAGATTTCTGCTGATTTTTTTTCCACCAATGATCTCTAGGTTTGATAGAGGAAAAAAACCCACAAGTCAGGCAGCACACCTAATTCTCTGAAGTGCTTGCTGTTAATTTTATGCCTTTACGAAAAGACAAGGAAAATTCCACTCCCCAAGTAAAGAAATACAGAACATCATAGCTTTAAAAAATGATTCTTTCTGTTCTATATAGATGTCTCATCAATTTCATTTGAATGCTGCTTATACTGTATAACATAGATTTTACTTTAAATAATAGTACTTAATACCTATATGGATTTTTTGTAATCTAACAGCTTTGCTAGATTGGTCATGGATTTTTTACTATGCTATGTGTTTTTTCAGTACTTAGTTACAGGCCTGCATTTTCCAGGAGACATTCAAAATATTACTGCATTCTGGTCTATTCCACTGTTCGACACTGGAGAAGTGCATTCAGATACTCGTAAGATGCTCGTGGACGCAACTAAACAAAAACCCAGATTACCGTGTGATATACTGGAATGAATGGGACTTTATTCTAGTGGGGGAAAAGCTGTTCATAATAATTCAGTTTATAGTTGAGAAAGGGAGGAACGCACCTGGAGCTGACTCATTGTAAATTCCAGAAATGCAAGGAGCTTCACGAAAAGTCTGTGGTTACCTTGTTTTTTAAGTAACCATGCAGAGCTGACAGCTATTAACAGTAGCAAGGACTTGCATAACGAGGACTTGAAGGAAGGCTTAGTACTATCCATGCCGGAGTGATTTAAAGAGAATGAAGGCACGTATTTCTTTATGATGCATTATGTAACAACACACGAGGGCAATCCGAGGCATTCAAAAAAATACGGGACCCACATCTGATCTTCTACTTGTTATTTATCACACAAGTATTTTATAGTGCTTATAGCTTAAGGCTTATGAAACACCTAACTTAAGAACGTTATCCGGTACAAATGAGTTTGAAATGTTTTAGATGACATATTTTATGTTTTGTACATCTTTAGGAAAATATAATAGGTCCTATAATTCGTTTTCTTCAAACTTCTGCATTACATGTAATCTCAGATAAAATAAAATTGTCAAAATCAGTGATAGCTGGACCTTCTGGTTCACATTAGTGTGAAGAGAAAACTGCTGTTGAGCTGACACATTGATAGATTACGAGTTCTGCTGAAGAATAGCTAAAAATGGTGATTCAATCTTGTCGCTACTATATAAGAAGAATAACAGAAGTGGAGATGTTACTCATGATATCATGCCTTTTATCGAAACCCTAAAGGGTTCTGGTGCATTGAACACATTCTCCTCCTGAGAGCTTCTGGCTGTAAAAAAATACCAGTGTAAGTAAATGAAACTAAATTGGCCTACTAAAAAAAAATAGGATGAGCTTGTGCCCTAAATTTATTTTAAACATGAAAATAACAATTGGATTGTAAAAAGACTATCTTTTAAAGGTTTTTTTCTCCTTTTTTTTTTTTTTTTTTAACACGATAGAGATGCTGGTCTTGCAATGATGAAATGGAGAGCTAGGAGGATTATGAAACACAAGTAACATGAAGGGCAAATCTGACTGAAAGAGAGGAAGAATATTATTCCAATTATTTAAAACTTAGCTGGGTTAGTTCCTTAACTAACTTAAATCAATACAGCTCCCCTGAAAGCAACAAAGTGATACATATTCACCCAAGACCTATCTTGCATGCAAGATAATGCAGACCATCACCTTCTGTTAGGACGGTGAACATAAACACATGTGAGTCACCTTTTCTAAATAGCTCCTTAATCTTTAGATAAGCAAAAGAGAACTTGTAAAAGAGGCACCTTATGTACTTCTGCTGTTCTACCCCTGGTCCTCTGCTGATCTGAACCTTGCGTGGTCATTTACAGTGAAGTGAGTCAGGTTTAAATGCTGACTTCAGTCCCTCAGCGCTTCGTACTTCCCTGTGCTGCTGCAAATCACCACGGAAGGCTCAAAATGGAGGGAACGGGGCCTTGGTGGCTTGTGCCTTCCTCCCATGGACATCACTGAATGCTCCTGGCGCTTACTTCCGATTCATCTATGGAGTTCTGCAACAACAGAAGAGGAAACAAGGCTTCACAGTCCTCATCCTTCACTGAGAGCAGTAACAGGTAAGGAGGAGGAAACAAACATTGGGGGGGAGGACTTCTTATTACAGGCTCCCCTCTCCCAAAGGGAAAGAAACCTTGACACATCTTTATCACATCAAAGTCATACACAGGCAGGCACCTCAGATTTCTGATAACTCAGTGGTTTTGTTTCAGGGAAGGAAACAGTATTCTGATGTTTTATGTTTACTTTTACCAGGGCCTCTATAGTAAGTATTTGCAGCATCTCCGACAATAATGCATGTTTCACATTGCATAGGAATTTTTTTATCTTGAAAAACAATCTCCCCAGCAAAACTGTGACGTAAGTTTTGTTCTTAATTTGAGGATGAATGGGGAAGAAGGGACGAAAAGCAGCAAGGCAGAAAGTTCATCGCCTTGCTCTAAAACGTAGGCAGAGCCAGAAACAGATTAAATCCAAGAAATGTCTCAACCCTGTTCTGTGTTTTGCCTACAGTTCTTACACACACGTTTGCCTTTTGAGTATGCACACCGACATCTTTAGGATATTCAGGCAATGTATTAACACATTGTGGATAAGGGAAAGAAACAAGTCAGAAATATTTGGAGGGTGTGAAGCAGTAAATAGCAACCCAGCAGAAATGTTTTAAGCAATGCTATTACAGCTTGATGGCAAAGCAGATGAAAACATTCTCCTTTCAAGCCTGTTAGGCTTGGTGACAAGTAAAAGGAGTTAAATTTTCTGAGTTTGGAACGTCATTGATTTTCGGTTGTTCCACCACGCTATGCGGCTCTTAGATAGGAGAGCTCTTACAGAGGAAAGCCCGCTGTCAGGACAGGCCCCGCAGGGAACGGCTGCACCGTGGCAGGGAGAGACCCAAGTGATTCTGGCGGGGCAGCGCCTTGCGACGCAGGGCCCAGTAAGGATTTCATTTTCCTTAGACTACATCTCGCCGCCGCAGGAGGCAAAGGAGGGGAGGCCGCCACATCTCCCCGTGCAGCGCCAGGCCCCGTATCCGCATCCTCCTATTTTTTCTTTATCCATTTTTTTTTNTTTTTTTTTTTCCCTTTTTTTTTTTTTTTTTTCCTCCTCTCCGAACAGCACATCCACACAGCGGCGTTTACCTATTTGCTCGAGCCGTGGCTGCCGTGCAAACCTATCTGGCCGGCCGGCCGAAGAGCCTACGTTCCGCGGAGCGTCGCCGAAGAGGAAAACCCGGGTCCCCTCCTCAGCGCCGGGCGAGGGGCGCGCTGCGGGCCGGCTCCTGGCGAGCTGCTCTCCCTCAGCGGCG
>VZTL01074968.1:35213-64833 GCA_013400535.1 Scopus umbretta
TTAGCTGAAGTTAGTGTTTCATTTTCCTGCCTGTATTGCAGCAAAATGTATTTTTGTATTAAAATGTATTAATCTCTGAGTGCTGCTGCACCACACATCTCTCTCCCTTGACCATAGCCAGAACTAGAACATCATCTACATCAGGTTGCTGATTTTTCTTTCAACACTTGCCACGGCTCAGCTGGCCAAGGGGTGGCCACAGTTTCATGTAGACAAGGTTGTGTGTCCCTGACAAGGGCAAACCAAGGTTGTGATAATGGCAGCTGCTGCTACTGCATTGGCCCTACTTGGTGACATCCAACACCAGGTAAAATTGTAAGAAATTTTACGGAAAGAAAGTCTGTAGACAATTTTAAAATAAAAACAAAAAGCACAGCATACAGTAAAACCAAACCTTTCGGTATATATTTTAAGAACCCAGAACTTTTGAAAAAAACAGGTAATTTTTTAATTACATGTGAAGTCTCCTTTATACAAGGTTTTCCATATTACTCCTCACATCAGTACTATCTTAGAAACGACAACCACCTATAAATTGCAATATTGTTCACCTTCCTAAATGTGGAGCAAAATTTAGGCAGACACTGGGCCTTTGGCTGTATCCCCCACCTTTCCTTTTGATGAAGCAATACAGGTACCATTGTAAAGTTATAACTTTATACTGTTAAATAAGAATAAGCAAGGGAAGCAATTACATCCATTATCAGGAAGTATACGAGCGCTGTGTCCAGCATCATCTCCAGATGTTTAGCCACATCTCAGTGGACACTGTAATGGGAGCTCTAAGATTGACCAGTCTGACCATTTCTTTAAAAGCTGTATAGTAGGTGAACATCTTTTACCATGTATTCCTGCAATCATGCAGGTAATTAAGTAGCACATCCCAGATGAGCTCAAGGAGCCCCTAAAATTAAATCCCTGAGCCTCACAATTTTATTGTGATTAGCTGTCTGTCTTACTCGTTTTTGTTTGTTTGTTTTATTGCACCTGTCCTGTGCACTTAGGGATGACAAACTGTAATTTGACACAAAATATTTAGAATGGCTTATTACTAAGCTGAGGGCTTATTTTCATTTTCCCAGACTACATGCTCTTTCTCTCCTAGCTTTTAATCACAAATATTCATGGCAGTGAGTGACACGGTAGTAATGTTCATCCCTTCTATTTAGAGGGAAAACCTGTCTGGTGATGTTTGTGTTATCTTCACCTTACAAATTAGCACAGTCTAAATACCCTGAAGGACAGGCAGGTTAGCTCTGTGGTTTTGATTTCGGCTTGTTCCACGTTAGACCATTTTTCAAACACCACTAATTATCACTGTGGAACTGTTTGTATTTTGATATAAATGAAATCACTTTCTTTAAGTGCAAACTTCTAATTTTCACAGAGGAAAAATGGAAGTCAGAAGGTCTATATGAAAAATATATATAAACTCCACTGAAAATTGGACTTTGGGCCATTATTCATTAGTTCATATTAACATGCATTAGGGAAGTTACTGTTAGCATGACAGACCCCATGGGTCTGAGCCCAGGTTCCAGTTCTGTCACTTGCTTGTGGCTTTTCAGTTGGGAGTTTCCAGAGTTGCTCCACGGTGGAGCAGTGTTTGAGGTCAAGTGGGGAGTGTCACGAAAGACCTGTATTAGGGACTGTGTCAGGCCTGGGAGAATGTAATGTCCCAAGGTAAGTCCACTATCAGGGACTGTATTTGACTCTTGTGATACTTAGTTATTAGTTATTCATGCACCAGCTGAAAAGGTCAAGTGACTTGCATGAGATTCTCAGTTTTCATTTGAGGAAAAATGTGTCTCTAGCCTTGCACTTCAGGAGAAAAGATGAAAATATAAATGTACAAAGGCTTAAGAAGTAGAAGAATAATTTAAAAATCACCAAAAGACACAATAAACATGAAGAATATTCAATCTGATCCTATGAACTGGGGGATGAATTAATGATTTTTGAATGTCAGGGATAGGAAAGATTAGGATGGACAACAGAAAAAGAGGTGGAGGAATCTTCCAAAATATTGATTATTTAAAGAGCTGTTGCCATGTGTTTAAAATGTGAGATGATATTTTATTGTCTGTTACTTACAAAAAAACCCAAAATATATCAAGTCAATGCAAGATGAAGAATCCATGCAGTGTTGTAGGCTACGATCTTTCTGGTTGTTCTCTCACCTTAGTCAGATGGAGTTTTACTGACCAAAAACTTGACCCCTGTTCTTGCGAAGTAGATCCACAAAAGCCATACCTGCTCATCTAGCACAGAATTTCTCTTCCATAAGGGCCTTGAGATAGACCTGCTTCAGGACACGTGCCTCCCACCAATCAGTTTAATATGTTTAATTTTGTTTTAAAAATGGAACCGGATTTTACATGAAATATGGTAGGATTCTGCTGACTACAGTTTGTTGTGGGCTCATGAACAACAGCCAGGCCTGAAATACTGTTTCAATTAGTGTTTGTTCAGAATAGTGAAATACTGGAACAAAAAGGAAAGTGGCTTAGCAAGCTTCTGACTGCTATGAAAACATAGATATAACAGCAGTAACATCTAACAGTAAGAAAGAAAAGAGTTTTGGTTGAAGCATTAGACTGAGTGTGACAACTCTTTGGGGAAGATTTTCACACTTGGCCTGGCTCCGGCTTTGTGCAATTGCTGCAAGCATTGCCTGTTCCATCTCTGAGTATCCTCTAAAAGGCTTCAAACAGGCTTGGTGTTGGAAGCATGGGGTAGAAATCATGGCATCTTGCACAATGAAGTAGGGGAGGAATGGCTCTGCTGCCCTCCATGGTCTGCCTCAACCTGGAGGATCTCCAGCGGCCAGCCTTTGCTGGAGGAAGGTTTCAGTCCTCACATTCAACTGGAATGACAGTGACACAGTGGTGAATGAAAACTGCTGTTGCTCACCCCACTTCTGGCTTTGAATTATTGTGCTGGCCTCCAAAAGATGGGACACAGACTATCTTTGTATCTTCTACTATCAGTTCTAACAAATACCTACCATGTCATGATGGCCTGTAACCAGTTATTTTCTCAAGTTGCACCATTGGACTGATTTATAAAACTAATTTAAAGTATGTATAGCAGCTTTCAGTCTTTTAACAGTGCTCTGTAAGAATAAGGGAGGGGGAGTGTTGGTTTTGGTTTTTTTTTTAACTCCTGTGCACTTTTTTTTAGTTAGATTACACATTTAATTTGCAGTCAAAATTTGCGGCTTGTCCTTTTCTTGGAAACACATGCTCCTAACAAAGTGAATTAGTATCTCATTCAGGGATCAGTGTCTCCACAGAATTTCCTGGGACTACAACAAGTATTTTCTTATTAGCATTTGACTTTGCTGCCAGAGTATGAAGAGAGAACTTCTCTATTGAACTTGATGGCTCCAAAATTCCCTTTTGATTAGTTAGCCAGTAGTCAGATTTTCAAGAGAAGGGTGCAGCTGTTTCAGGAGTGAAGTCTACCAGTTCTTCATAAATGTCTTTCCTTTCATGTCCCCTGACATAAAGCAAAACCTCGGTATCTAAGAAGTTTCCAACAAATGTCTTCTAAAAATCATAAAATTAGAAATGTGCTTTAAGTGATCAATACATTCTTATTTTTCACTTTGAACCAGTTCTCTGTGGCTCAGCTTCATTTGTTTGTTTATCTATCCCTTGCAGACTGATAACACCCTGGAGTCCCATCATGGCCAGGTCTTCAGAATGTGAGATGATGTATAAACACACTAGCAAAATGATGCTCCATCCCAGAGAAAACCTAGAATTCTTGTTGAACACAATCCTAAAGATGATCAGATGCCCAAGGAAGTAGGAGGATTATTGGTCAATACACTACGTTACCATAAAACATGACGGGCTGGCTTTAGATTGGCAGTAACTTATTTTTTGTCAAAGGTTTGTAGTCTTCGGGTTGCAGCTGTACAATAAGAGAACCTTATTTGCTTTTCACAGTTATTGATATTATGTTTTCCTGCTTGTATCACAGCTGGAGACTGTTAGAAAGTATTTGCGAGCTTACTGAATAAAACTTCTTGTGATTTTCCCTTGTGCGGGCTTGCTCCAGGAGCAGGGAGGGGAGAGCTGAAAGGTAGAAAAGAACTGTCTAAAAAAGTGGTGTGATGAAAGAAGCTAAAAAGAAATAATAGAAATATAAATAAAAAGAAATATAATAGAAATAAAAAGAAATAATAGAAATAAAAGAAATACCAGGGTTTTTAAGCCTGTCCCACCTAGCAGTGCTGTTTCTGTACCTTCAGTTCCATCTGCTTCTCACATTTGGCTATCCTACAAAATATTCCTACCTTTCAAAATTACCCCAGTTTTGGAATGAAGGTACCAGCCGCTGCAAGACCCCATAGGGTGTGATTATCTTATTTCCTGTCTGTCGATTATGTTTAAACATATGCCAGACTGGAAAGGTCATTTTTCTAGTGTGACTCTGGAGTACACTTAATGATAGTCTTGTTACTGACTGACCTCTTGTACCTAACAGAAATTAAATGCCTTGGACAAATTTTCATTGCTTGAATCTGTGCCAAATCCTTTTAATGCATGAAGGACTTGATCACTTTTAAACCAGTGCTGTAGAGCAAACAAGGCTTAGTCACTTGATGCCAAGGGGCTTGCTTGATTTTTGCAGTAAAGAAAGGGAAATGCCTAACCACCACGGGGATAGCAAGAGAAAATGTATCTGCACAAATCTTTGTCCAAAGTCTAATCTGATTGCTAGGTACGTCCTGCCTGGACCAGGCTGAGTGACCCTACAGCAGCAAGCAGTGCTGCAGCCATGCTACTCTGCATGATAAAAACATGTTATCTGTGTCCGGGGCTTACCATCAGAAGCATAGCCTCGGCTTTCAAAATAAGGGATACACTTGTAAAAGTATTTATATTGTGGAAATTAAAGTATATTAGACCACGTTGTAGTGTTGGTTTTAGCAACTTGCACCTACTCCCATCATCTTTAAAAGTAGATGAAAAATCTTACTTAATCTAGAATGGGGCTATTTTTTGGGCCCTTTTTATGCAACATTGGCTATTAACATTTCACAGCATCTGGCAACGCTGGCTTTTCGGATTATATTGAACCTTGCCGAACAGGAATTTTTCTATCACTTAAGAGCAATTCTTTGTGCTGCCTGTTCTCTATATCTTCTCCGCAGAAGTAGGGATGATGACAGGTGATGTCGCAAAAGATAAGTAATCTTCCACTACATACCCTCTGTCTACAGTAAGTTCTCTAGATGTTGTACATGAGGTTCACCAGAAAGATTCATCATGGCATGTTACCTGCTTTATTTATCCATCCCACTTGATACAGCTGCTAAAAATAGCTGTTCTTAGATTTGTGAGTCTTTTCCTCTCACATGTGTCAGTCTGCAGGATCTAATTCTGTAACTAATTTTACAAAACTGAAAACTTGTAAGATGAATGGGCTGCATTCACCTACTAACAAAATGTGAAATTGTATCCTCTAAGAATATCTGATGATTTAAATAATCCTTAGGACAGATGCCAATTAAAAGGAAAAAGAAAGGGGAGGGATTCCATCCACCCTTTCATACTTATTTCCTCCTCTTCCTCACCGTGTTTCCATTTTATTGTTTCTACCCTCAGCTAAGCTTTCTGTCACCAAATTAATTCTGCCATTTTGTATGTCTTTTTTGTCCTCCTCTTTACTTTTGCGTATTCTAGGTTACACTACCATTATGTGAGAGAATATTTCTACTTATTTCTAGGCATTTTCTGAATTTTTGTTATTACTGAGGGGGCACCTATTGCACACACATCAATATTTAAATGAATATTTAAACCTATTCATCATTAATATGATTGGAACCAAGTTCAGCATCAACCAATGGCTGATTAGTACTCTTAGTATTTGTGATAAGAATGGGCAGGTAACAGTCCAGTTTTGAAAGAGCGGGTAACTATTAAAAATTTTGTGCATACCCTGGGCTTTTGTTGGTACTTTCAGTAGAAAAAGTAGATGACTGAACGTAACCTAGCTTCTCACCACTAGGAATGGTTTTCCTTGCATCATGACTGAAGACCGCACTGACAGGAGACCACAGAAAATCTTGCAAAACCTGAGCTTGTGGTTTAACATTGACAATAAATCTCCAAGGCAGTTCTCCTGTGCACTAAGACAGACAGGATGGGCCAGACTGTAGTTTGCTGGGCATATACTCACAGGGACAAGGACAGAAGAAAAAATAATTCTTTCACCCAATCCTTCCTTTCCGTCCTCAGGTGCAGGTTGTAGAATACAAGAAGCAATGAAAAACAGCGGCTGCAAAACCAAAGAGCCGCCCAACCTTTCTTCAGAGGTGGTACTGAACAGGCCAGCAGGGTTGCAAAAGTAGGTGGGCTTGGCACAAGTGCAAAGAGAGTACACCTACGACAGTCGCAAGGTCACACAAATATCACTCAAATATCTAGGAATATTTGAGCTGCAGCTGCTGCCAGAAATTGAATTGGGTTTTTTGCCAATGCAATTCTACAGGTAGAATTGTATTTTTGTATGTGGGACAGTATCTCTCCCCACATGGAGGCTGTGTTCCAGAATAATGAAGAATGCCTTTTTCCTTAGTTTATTTATCATGGAATAAACGTGTCCACACAGGGAGCTTTACATTCATAAATATATTGCTAGATTTTTACTGGTTCATTTTGCAGTGTAGGCAAGTCCTAAAACTATTATTTGACAAAAAAAAAAGAAGAAGAACAGGAATAGTACAGATGCTGGGGTGTCCTGGGGATGTTACCCTCGTACACAGAATCCATTGCTGACTCAGGACAAATCCGGACCATTACACAAACCGCTGTCAGCAATGGAGCACCGTGTTTAGCAATTTAAGGAAAGATATGCGAGGCAACAGAAAGGAATCCAAAAAAGCAACAAAGATGGTTAGACACATGGTTGTGTGTTTCACAAGCACTGAGCTCTCTTAAAATAACACGGAAGGAAGAAAGAAAAGCCAGAAAATTATATATCAGCAGTACTATTTCTAAAAATAATGGTTTTCAAACTTTTCCATGAGGCATTAACAGCTCTTTAAGGGATAATCTTTATTGCTTTGTAATGTACAAAGCAATAAACAGCTGCTGAGATTGATTAATAGCCAAAGCAAAGTTGAGGCATGTAATCAATCTAAAAAGCCATTTATTGCAAGTGTACTACAAAGCAATAGAGATTATTGCTGTTGCACAACAGACCATAACAGAGAAAACACACAGACACACACAGACACATATACACACACACAAAAAAAGCGAAAACAGTTGTTTTCTTTTCAAGGCTCGCAGTGCTACGCTGCCTTTTTCCGGAGCTTTCAAATGGCAATCTCATTGACTAAGGCAGGTGACTGGCTTTACAGCAAGCAATCTGCTGAAAAAAAGTAATGTTCGAAGAACTTCAGTGCTACCTGAGGGAGAAATAATATCTCATTTTTTAGTTCTGTAACTAGAAATACAAAATTCCACAAGTATTCATCTTGTCCTTGGACCTCACACTGCTATTCATTTTACCAAGAAAAACAAAGAATTGGCTCGCCAATTGAAAAATGATCTAATTTGTGCTAATGCAGAGCTCATTTATAAATAATAAATTTTGCTTTTGTAATGAATAGCTACTAAATCACTTTAAAGTTTTTCACAGGAATACTGCATGGGACAACTGGGTCTCAGCTCCAGCTACTTCAGGCAACTACCTCATTCCATTTTTTTTATACAACTTCAATATAGCTCTTTATATAGTTAGGTTTTTTCTTCCTCCAGTCTTCCTGGGAGGCTGCTTCAGAATCTTACCTCTCTAGTGGTTTTAAACCTTTTTAAAAATTACCATCTTGAATTTTCCAAGTCAGATAATGCCTGTTTGTTCCTGAATCAACATTGTCTTTTAGCATAAATTGCTATTTATCTTATTTAAAGAGATGATATCGAGTCTTTCAATCTTCACTTTGGCAGAATAAACAAGCCATGCCATTGTAGTCTTATGCCATGATAGGCTTGCGCCTTGATCAGTCTTGCCACCCTTCTCTGCACCCATCCCTGTCTCAATCCCTCTCTCCTGAACGTAGATGCTCTGGATGGCACCGATCTCCAGAGGGGATCTCAGCACCACCTCTTCCAGCCATGCTCACTTGCACTGCCTCCTGCAAATATCTTGCCTGGTATACCCAAGGATCAAATTTGGCTTTTTCATCTCCCATTAACATTCAAAGCCAGTGGTTAACTTGCACTTCCAGGCACAACTTGCATATCCTTGTTTCTGAACTGATGACCTTGCAACTTATGACAGAAATTTATATTAGTTCACAAGGGCACGGGCTTGCAATTTGCACTATTAAGTTTCATTCCATTTCTATTACTCTAGTTCTCAAGGTTGTTCAGGTCTTCCTGTATCATATTGCCATTCCCTTCCATATTAACGATGTCTCTCCCTTTCGTGTCATCAGCAAATTTCATTAACAAACTCCATCTTCCTGTTTTAAGGTAATGATTGAAAATATGACTGAAGATGTATCCTTGAGGAACTCTGTTAGTAAAATACCATTCAAAGCCAGATACCACAACAGTAGGAACTGAATTCTTCAATTTCACATTTGCAGGAAATGCAATTCAGCTCAGTGAAAATTAAATTCAGATACTAGTGGATATAAACTTTCCAAACGCCTGTCTTCAAAAATCTGAACCATTTCATACCTGAAATTATCTACAATTTAATAACACCTACTTAAAATATTAGAATAAGGATTTTCATAATTCCATGTACACACCTCCTTTCAGCTATAAAAATCTGGAGTGTAAGAATTGTACTCATGGTGCAGTGGTCACTTTGATTGTTTCTAAGCATTTGACTCTGGTAGTTAAAATATTTGTTTTAAAGTTATTTTTACCCTAGCAGTAAATTTTACCCTTTAGCCAGTCTTATGTTTAATTTCTTTTCACTTTCATACTATTCCAGCAAACCACAGCTTCCCTAGAGAAGATGATCCCCACACTTGAGATCACATTCTCTGTGAATTCCTGTTCTCTGTGGGTCTGAAAGTTCAAATTTCCTCATTTTCCCACTTTGGGCAGCTGTACCATTCTTCTCGCAGGAAACACTAGGCCTAGATTCACACCTTCTTAGCTCTTCCCTACTTTTTATCTTTTTTCCAGTTGGAGAGTTCAGTTTCAGCGAAATGAATGAAAATCTTTTGGTAATTATCGGTGATATTTCTTGTTTTCCTGTTAGTATTTTATTTGCAAAATGATTATCACTGCAGAACCTGATGTTTTGTCCAAAACGCTAAAGTTAAGTCCCATTTACAGCAGCCAAACCGAAGCTCATACTTGTCTCAGTTGTGTCCAACGCTACATTTGTGTTGCCAATCCATCGGAGAAGAGTGATAGAGATCGTGCTTTTTCCAGCAGCGTGTAGACAGCCTCTTGTTATCATTTAGCAGAGAAGGACCGACTGGAAGCTCTGTTTGCTGCATCGGCACAGTACTGCAGAGAGGGGACCGCGGGTGGTACGGCGGCAGTACGGCAAAGTAAGATGGACGGTCGCGCTGCAGCCTAGTGAGAAGCGCTGCGTACTGCCAGCGTAACTGGACCGAGGAAGAAGTCCTCTGCAGATCAACTGCTGAATGTCAAAAGTTCATGCTAGCGGAACTTCTGCCAGTCAAACTGCCTTGCGCAAACAAGGCCAGCAACAGGAGCGTGCAGAAGGGGAGATACAGGTTTCCGGGAACATACATTGGCCTGGGTGTTGGCGAGGAGAAAGGCAGCTGGGCTCTCCCCTCGCCTCTTGCGCGCTGCCACTGTGCGAGCAGCCACCAGGACGCCGGCTCAGGAGGTGCCCCCGGGCTGTGCACGCTGCTGTTGCCGCTGCTGGTAGCCTTGTTTGAACTAGAAAGTTTTACTGGCAGAAGTTCTGCTGGCATGTGCTACTGATATAGCTGTTTTGGCAGGACGTGTTCACATTTGACTGGTTTTTAAAGACGCAGTATGTCCTCAGAGCATCGGGCTTTTATCAGCAAAAGAAGTCTGGCATTATGGACGGCTAACCCAGAATACCTTGTGCCACGTCTGGTAGACTGCCTTCTGGTAATTTTTTGCAGCATATTGTGGAGCTGCCATTGTGTACTGTGAGGTACAATGTCACATCAGAAAAGCTGTGTAAATATTGGGTCAGATTCTCAAAAACTCTTCTGTCTGGTGCGATAACCTATTTTTATATGTGTTGTTTCTCCATATTGCAGATTTCTCACTGCCAGAAACCCAGACTGTATCAAACAGCAGAGCTCTCTTGTTCATTTAGGGCAGATGAAAGGATTCTTTCATATCGAAAGAGCAGCCTAAAATATTGGGTACTGTGGACAAGTGGAACACAGAGACAATGGATGGTAGCTAACTATTTCCAGTAAGTATTTGCTAAACTATAAGAACAAATTGTAGTTTCAAGTCATATTGTGAACACTGGACGAGAGAAAATTTCGGGGTTGGATGTCAAGTTTGTATCAACCTCATAGCACATTCACCCCAAGTTAAGAGCTGCTTAAAGAGGAGACAGTGGAGAAAGAGGCGGTGCCAGCTTTCTGGAAAGCTGTGCCGATCTGGGCATTTTGGCATTATTTGAGGTGCTCGGTCTCCAGTGAGCTACACAAAATTAAGTATTTCCTGCTGCATGATCTTTTCATGCTGGGTAATGTACTGGAAATAAGAGATGAACCCGATACAATGGGCTTTGCTAACTGTGGTGGAACAGTAAATAAGGTTTATGTCCAATTCGGTCCCATCTTGTTCTGAATACATAAAATGAAAGCAGTGCTTCTCCACGGTGATCTCTCTAGACAGTGTTTTACATCAGTGTGGTTTGGGAGAAAGCCCATGCTTGCGTCCCCACCTATCCTGTTGTCATTAATGGAGTTACAAAGCCAACTCTGGCCACAGAGACATGGCAGCTCTGGTTGGAAAGATCTAGGTAAAACCAAAACCCCATACTGGAAAGAAAATAACAGAAATACCCCCCAAAGAACAAAACTCTAATTTAGCAGTCTCCTGCAAAAACCATGAAGGGGTCTCATACAGTCCCTTCATTTGCTGAGTGGAGTTTCATCCTGTTGCCCGAATTCAGCACAAAGTCAGCAGCAGTGCTTTGTTTTTTTCCATAACATTGCCAGATTTTAGAGATAAGTGCATTCCTTAGATAGCTATCACACATGTAGCATATATAGATGGATGGAAAATACATAGAGCTTAGAGACCATATGCATGCACAGAACCTGCTGGACATGTGTCACGTGAGCTCCCGAACAATGAGCCTGACATGTTATGGACACGCAGCACCTGTGGTCTGCAGGCAGCCTGTATACAGGCAGTAAGTGCAGCGTGTTCTGGACGTGCCCGGTTTATTCCGTATTCACAGATATTCTGCATAACACAGGCACAGAAGGTCTGGCACGACTGTGTATACGCTGTGCTGCACATGGACTGAGACTTCTGTCTTAGATTTCCTGGACAGAAATCAGAAGTCCAAGTTCTATAGAACAATTTACTGAAAAGATACACTCACTCATGTGGTTCCACTGTCACTAAAATAATCTAAAGTAATTTGGGTTTGTTCCAATGATACTGCATGTTACTGGTTTAAAGCAAGTGTGTTTTGTAAATGATGAGCATGCTCACTCACTGCTTTGCAATAGCTTTGTTTCTGCTCTGTGAAAGTTTTGGTTGTAACTTTTTTGACTTTTGCCGAATACTGACATTTCAGTACTCTTAATATACTCTTTACATTCCCTCCCACCAGCAGCTGGTAGATACAATTTGACAGGAGAATGCGTTTGGGAAAGGCAAGGAACGCTGATGTAGAAACCTTGAGAAAGTAAACAAGAACACTAGGTTAAGGCACCAGCCCTATTACAGTGAAGTCCCTTCCTCAATTAGTTATGTGTGTACAGGGAGCTGCCTAAGGGATTTTGTATCTCAATAGTTTTGACTCTACCCATGTGTCTGTTCCCAAAAATGTCCTCCAATTTATCCAGTTCTTGGTATCCTTCACCTTATGTGAATGTGAAGGCTTATGTGAATGACAAGAGCAGTATCCCAGCTCAGCATGCTGTCTGTAACGAGTGCACAACCATCATAAGGACTGCACAACAAGCTGGTCATAAAAGGAACACCTTGGACCACTGAACTTAAGGCTGCGTCTTGTGAGAAAACAAACTGCCTTTTCTTCTTCTTCACCTGGCACCGGCTCTTATCTCGGCTTTTAAGCTTTACACTGGATTGTGGCCTCCATGATCTTCACATTTTCCTTCCATATCTATTTATTCTTGAAAAAAGCATCCCTTCCTGCTCTGGCTGTAGCAATTTGGGTCTAAAACTGAGTAGCAGCACCGAAGTCACGTGGAGTCCTGTCCGTCTAGTCGGGTCAAAAGACAGACTAGAAGAAAAGCAGACGTTTTGCTAACACACCAGGGATTTCCAGTCACTGCCAGTGGCAGCAGAATTAACAGGAAATCAATGAAAACAGTCACTGATGTAGGGACAATTGCACAGTGGGTGTGCGGCTGGTAGATGGCTCACAATGCTGAGTTGGTACAAGAAGTCCTTGCATGCCCTGTGTCAGCAGAAACACACCAACTGAAAGGTATTGCACTCAGGAAGCCAGCATAGCTTCACCAGGAAAGCTCAGGTTCTTGTTGACGGGACTGAACGGTGAGCATGGAGGGAATCAAGTGCTGGCCTGAGTGAGGGTAAGTTTGCAGGACGCTGGCACAGTGACCATATCACACTGAGCAATGCAAGCTAGAGATTGATGATGGTGATTTCCAAAATCTTAATTTGCAGCCAAATCTGAGTAAGATTTTAAGGAATTAAAAAAAAAACAAACAAAAAAACCCAACCATCACAGAATATTTAAGGTTGGAAGGGACCTCTGGAGATCACCTAGTCCAACCCCCCTGCGCAAAGCAGTCAACTAGAGCAGGTCACTCAGGGACTTTTTCAGTCAGATTTTGAACACCTCCAAAGATGGAGACCACACAATCTCTATGAGCAACCTGTTCTCGTGTTTGACCACCCTCACCATAGAAATTTGTTCTTATGTTTAAACGGAATTTTCTGTATTTCACTTTGTACCTGCTGCTTCTCATCCTTTCCCTGGGCACCATCAAGAAGTCTGGCTCCATCTCCTTTGCACCCTTCCTTCAGATATTTATACACACTGATAAGATCCTACTCAGAACCTTCTCTTCTCCAGGCTAAACAGTCCCAGCTCTCTCAGCCTTTCCTCACACAAAAGATGCTCCACTCCCTTTGTCATCTTAGTGGCCCTTCACTGGGCTTACTCCAATATGTCCGTGTGTCTTGTACTGGGGAGCCCATGACTGGACCCAGCACTCCAGTTGTGGCCTCATCAGTGCTGCGCAGAAGAAAAGGACCACCTCCCTCCACCTACTGGCAATGCTCTTCCTAATGCAGCCCGGGAAGCTGTGGCAGCCCTCGCAGCAAGGGCACATTGCTGGCTCATGTTCAACTTGGTGTCAACCGGGATCCCTGGGTCTTTTTCTGCCAAGCTCCTTTCCAGCCAGCTGGCCCCCAGCATGCACTGGTGCATGGGGTTATTCCTCCACAGGGGCAGGATTTTACATTTCCCTCTGCTGAACTTCTTGAGATCCCACTCGGCCCCGTTCTCCAGCCTGCCAAGGTCCCTCTGAATGGCAGCACAACCATCTGGTGTGCCAGCTCTTCCACCCCGTTTTGCATTGTCAGCAAACTTGCTGAGGGTGCACACTGCTGATGACAGGCCTCCAGCTGCGTTTTGTGCTGCTGATCTCAACCCTTTGAGCTCTGCAGTTCAGCCAAATTTCAGTCCAGCTCGCTATCCACTTAAATGGCCCATTCTTCAACAGTTTGTCTGTGAGGGTATAATGGGAGACAGTCAAAAGCCTTACTTAAGGCAAACAGCATACATTGCTCTCCCCTTACCCACCAACTAGTCATCTCATCATATAACCAGTGTTCTTTTCCCATGACAGATTTCCCTGCTGCATATAATGGAGATCTTCATAAACTTGTTGGATTAAAATTTATTAGGCCATCTAGTACAGGGGTTGTTTCTAGCTGCCATAAAATGAACTGCTTCACCTGCCTTTGTAATGAGCTGCAAGTGATATGAAACACAAGGCTTACTTAACAGCACATACCAGATGGTCTATGCAAAGTTGAATATGACAGGAAGATTTTTGTCCAGATTGGAGGTGGGACTGTTGTTTTGTTTTGAAAAAGAGGAAAGAAACAGGGGGAAATGGGGATTGCATTGCCACTTGTGTTACTGAAATTGCACTGGAGGCTGTTCTTACAGGTCAGCAACAAGAAGCAGTGACTATGATCAGTGAACACTTGGCCGGCAAAAGGTTTAACACTGCTAACTAATTCTGAGTTGCATTGAAATACAGGCCTTGTATGCTTGGATATCCCGATAAGTTCCATTTCTAGACAAATTTAAGTTAGCGAAACTGAAAATTGAGACTGGATACCAGCACAAAGTCCCTTTCATGATTTTCAAATCTAAAAAATAATTTGTACGACTATGACGTAATTGAATACTTTGTATTTTTTCGTTAGTTAAGCAGAACTGCTCAGAACACATTACTTTTATGTCAGCAATCTTTTGAGCAAATAGTGGCTTGTCTAAACCTAGCCAGTTCACATGTTTTGATGATACTCCCATCCTAAAGCAGTGTTATTGCAAACAAGAAGATTTAATTAAGTACTTGCATTTAAAATAGGCGCTGAGACAGTTTGTTCAGTAAAAAGCACATGAGAAAAGGGATTTAAGTGAGAAAGTTGTAACAGTTGAGACATAGCAGAGAGACATCAGAAAAGAAATAGTTGCTATAATGGCCAAAGCTCAGAAAATGAATAAAAAATTAACTCTTCAATTCAATGACCTAGAAAATAGAGGAGAAATCATGTCCATATGAAAAGGATTAAAGAAGAAGCGAAGAAGGAAGGCTTAGTGGGTTTAACTGGGTGGATTTAAAAATTGTTTAAAGAATGATGAGATGATAACAGTGAAAAGAGATTCAAACTGGCTTTACCAGGAAACTGATCTACACATTTTTCTGTGAAACTTTGCTTGTATTATCTCAGTAAGAGAAAGGCTCAGAAGAAAATAACAGAGAATGAGCTAACTGTGAATGATCTGAAAATAGCATGCACGTGCGTGCACACGCGCGTGCACACATTCTTTTGGCTTTTAAAGAAGAATATACAAAGAAAAGCAAGTGCAATACTAACAAGGTTGTCATTTCAGAGGTATTGAACTTGGCTGCGGAAGAAAGAGGACTAGATGTCTAATAATTAGAGATAAAGTAGAAGCTAGCAGAGATACGGCACGTGTTACGTAAACCAGGTAGGGTTACACATGGAGATCTTTTTACTGCTACCATAATGCCTGTCCGAATCAAAAGATGAACTGGAAGAGGATGTTTTTCTAGAAGAAAGGGGCATAACAGACTTCTAACAATATTCAGAAAGACAAATTAAAGTGGCCACAGGATTTCTGTTTAACAAACGCAAGGAAGTAAAAGTTACAAAGTTAGTTAGCAATTAGTAAAAGGAACTTTAAGTTGGCAAGATATATATATATATTTACATATAAATATATATACAAGATGAGTTTATTTGGAGAGTGCTTTCAAATATATCTGAAGTATGTTATAAAGGAACCAGGGAAGAAGCTTGATCAGATGGATCTGTATTTGTTGCATTTTTCTGTTCTTCACAAAGAGATAATAACCACCCTTCTATAGCAGTTTTTAGATAAATTTCCAAACGCATTCAGAGATAGCGAACAAAGGCTGTCCTTGTCAGTCACGGACAACCAACGTGCCGCAACAGGCCCGTCTTTGTTGTTACTACACATCTGAAGATTTTCTGATATGGGCCGCGATCACGTTACCCATCCCGGTAGCGGGAGGCACGCGAGGGAGCTGTTCAGCGAGTGCCCGGTGCACCTGGCCAAGAGGGTCCCGAAGCCTGGAGGTGGATTCACCTTCGGCAGGGCCTCGCCCGGGAGGCAGCTCGCGGGGACACTGCGCACAAGGGGAGCCCCTTGTGCCACTCCAACAAAGCTCTCCAGCCGGTGGGACCGATTGGTGTGAAGCGCTCCTACAGACAACGGGGAAACGGCCAGCTTTGGGCTGCCCAGAGGACAGGAGGTGAGCAGGAGATGCGATAGCGCTTCTGGCCTGGCAGGAAGCCGNATGGTGATGGTGGTGGTGGTGGGATTCGGCGGGACCGGCAGGCAGGCAGAGCGCCTTGGGCAGCCGCCGGTGCCGGCCCCGTGCCCCGCCTGGGCCTAACGCTCGTCCGCGGGGGCTGCCGCCTCGCTGCGGGGGCGCCGAGGCCCCCCGGGCTGGAGCGAAGGGCTTGGGGCGTGCGGCGAGTCGGGCGGGAGGCTTTGCAGAAGCCTTTTGCGGGAGAGAGGAAGAACCTCCGGCCCCTTTCCCGTGCAGCTTGCTGCCCGCCGCGTCCTGGGGGGAGAGTCGTCTTTTGCCGGTTTTGGGTGGTTACTCCGCAAAGCCCGGGTCAGCTTTTACTCCACAGGTGCTGCTTATTTGGAGAGTTCCTCTTGGACATGTTACCTGATGGCCGCACTGAAAATCTTCCTCTGTTGAGGGTTGCAGGCTCAATTTCTCGTAACTTTGTTCTCATTTCTTTTTGATAGTGATTTCTCTGCTTCAAAATTTCACCAAGCTGAAAGCGTATCAGTTGCGATTGGTAAGTTGCTGATGTTTAAAATTAAATCTAATAATACCCATTATTAGTTCACTCTTACTAAACCTGTATTTGGGTGCTAACTATTCTAGAGATTTGCTTGGGCGGACAGAACCTGGATTCAGATGTCGGTGAGCAGAGTGTTCATGGCTTGAGTACAGGGTTTCTCATCACTGTACTTAGTGATTGCAAGTATACCCGCTCTGTATGCTAGCAATTAATTTAAATTCGTAATGGGAGATAGGATGGCAGAGTCAGTGTGGTGCCACATCTGCTGTACTCAGCCATGACTTCTTTCATGTGCTGATTGACCCAGGAGAAGTGCTGCAAGGGTGCTGCTGTCTCGCTTCTGGAGATAAGTAGGACTAATCCAGGGTTCTCTGACCAGTGCTCTGTCAAGCTGGGGTTCTCTGACGTGGTGCCACTATGTACTGCTTTCAGTTCTTCCCATACAGAGAAGACCAGACCACTGGAGTAAACAACTGTGGAAAAAAGATAAGAGCCCAAGTATGGCTTTTCAGACACTGGTGTAATACTCTTCCACCTTCCAGTAGAGAGTCAGAGAGGAGATCTTCATCTGTGCAAGTTAAAGGCTACCTGGGAAATGGTGACAGCGGTGGGGGACAAGATCTGTGTCTATCAGCTATGATGTTCCCCTTGACACTGTGCCATTCCCTTTATCTGTCCCCGGCTGGGATTGGAAAGCAAAATGGGAATGCTGCTGGAGTTTCAGGAAGAAGCACTATTAGAATAATTTCTTATTTGCAACTAAGATAAGTTATTTAAAAAAGGGTATAGTTTGTGGAAAAAAATAGAAATTCTTAAGAATAAATACAAAACCAGACAGAACAAGTCTTGTATAAATAATGAAAACCAGGGGTAAAACCAGACTGTGTGCTAGGAAGCCAATGCAGTCTTTCACCTTCCATTCGTGGGCTGCTCCTTCACCCTATACTTCTGCTTTCTGCTTGTTGCATTCATTTGTTGCACCATATTTTAAAATTAGTCTCTGGCACTGCAATGGAATGATCCAGGTACCTTATTTGCATCAAAGTCAAGAAAGCTTCTGGTGCCTGGGAGGGTTTTTCCCTTATGCACAGATCTAGGTAGTAGTTTTGTAGGAACAGAACTGGCATAATATAGCTGAAGGTGCTTCTTCAAAGCTTCTGGGGTGTGGGACGCTGGAGAGCAGATGGAACTTCTTTCTTGAGTGCTGCTGCAGCAGCAGAGCAATTGCTTGATGCTTAAATGTT
Organism: Scopus umbretta; assembly: GCA_013400535.1. Lineage (NCBI taxonomy): Eukaryota > Metazoa > Chordata > Aves > Pelecaniformes > Scopidae > Scopus > Scopus umbretta. The sequence goes on from VZTL01074968.1 coordinate 53,248, forward strand.
TCAGCCTTAGGCATTACAAAATAAAGAGTGCAAATCATCTTTATCTGTCTTTTGAGAAAGATGGTGGTTGTACTGTGATGGCACAGCAGCCAAACACCTTCAGATGAAGAATTACTCATGGTTCTTAAATGCTTGCAAGAAGGAGTAAGCTTTCTTCTCATATCATACATATGTATACGCTTCTCATATTTTATGAGACTGCTTACTTGTTTCTGTGTGTTCTATTACATTTTCTGGCTAATAATTATGGGATATCAATTCATACTATATTGGTATTATATCCCTACCATAATTCTGAATGCGTGTGATCCTACCTTACGCCAAAATGACAAAGTGTTAACGTGCTTATGGGGTCAGTGGTAAGTCCTAAGTTCTGCTCAGTGCCGCCCTGCTGTGTCCATTCCCAGCGCCTGAGAGCGGAGCCTGCTGCCCACCACCCTTGCTGCACCGGCACTAGGAAAAGGCGCTGCTCTCCCCCTCTCCACTAAAGCAGCAATGCAGTGGTGAGCTCAGTCAAGCATTCCAACCAAGTCACAGGTTCCCTTCGCAATGTTAATTCTTAAAACTTTGTTTTTAATGGATTAGAAGGCTGACTGTCAGTGCCCAAGTGGTAGGATTTACTAATTAAGTTTACAGTAGAAAAGCTCTTTTGCCAGTTAAAAAGAAATAGGTAAGAGCTGAAGGCTTTGACAAAAAGTTATTGTAATGGAAGTCTGGTCTCAACTGTGCCAAATAGATGTACTTCTAGGATAGAAAATTTGCAGCTGACAGTAGAATTCACAAAAACTTAAGCTGATTGTATCAGAGATGGTGCTGTTCCACGGAAACACATCATATCTCTTGGGTTGCTTCTTAGTTTAACCATGAAGAACATATATGTAAATCCCATAAAATACATGTTCCAATGTCAGAGCACAGAGATTTTAAGAACTGAAGAAAACTGTGTCCTTCAGAGATTAAATGTAAGATATTAGATTACTTGAGAAGATTTATTTTAAAATTTAGAAAGGTGGATGGAAATATATAGTCCAGAAAAGAAGAAATGTGAATTAATTCAAATTTCTGATTTGTAGAGCCATGTTGATTATGTTTTAGTATTTATTCACAGCTATTTTTTCCATGTATGCTGGATAATATCTGTATCAGACATATGGCCTGTGCAGAAGACCTTCCACTTAAAGGTCAATATCTTGACTCCCAGTAGCTGGGACAATAGAGATTGATAATCTGCCTTCCCTATTCAGCGAGGAATGGCTATATAATCACTCCAGAGACTACTGGAGTGGAATAGACTACTGCAGTGGAATTCCTTGCTTAACTCTTTTTGAATCACATTGAAATAGAGTGAAGAGTAGGGAGCACAGAGACACAAATTCAGTCACAGTGGAGAAAAGTAATGTATTAATGGTAATCGGAAGGATTAAAAACACTGACAGTCTCAGGCTCCTGATCTCTTCCTCTGTTTTGTAATTATGCGTCTTTTTAGTGAAAGAGGTTGGTGCACTGCTCCTTAACATCCAATTTTCTCTTGTGTAGTTCGGCTGAAGGGGTTGGGTTGTGGATTAATTAAGAAACTGTGCCACAATGCACAGGCTCTGAAAGGAAGAACAGAAGAGGCAGTTGGAAATGTAAAAATACAGAACAGAAAGAAATGAACTAAGAAGCTAGAGAAATAGGATTTTTGCTCCATAGTTTAGAAATAACCAAAATGGCGGTGTCTGATCTACTGTCGGTTCATTGTCATAAACTATGTGAGAGAATAGAAGTTACCAGATGGTCTGAGTGAAAGACCATGCAGAAACATATTTTTCTTCTTAGGTAAGTTTGAAAAGCAGAAGAGGAATTTTGGATGATTTAAGGCTTATGATGAGTTTGCTGTAAAATGACAGGGACGGTATCTACAGAGAACTGCACCAGGACAGTGATTGATTTTGGGGGGCTCAAGAGCTGATGAAGCAAGTATTTCACTGCATTTGCCAGAAGATGCAGCAGGACGGAACACTGATTGAAAGTTTGGGTTGATAATTTATCTTATGTTAGTATTAGCTTTGCATGTGCCTGGGGGTGGGTTGAGGAGGCATTCTCTCAGAGGAGAAAATTGATTGCCTGTTCTTCCTTGTCTCTGCTTATCAATTACTGATAACTGTGCTTCAGTTACTGATAATACAACCTCTTTGACTTATTAGGGAACTGCCTTTGGTAAGGTCGATAACTTATATTGGGTATTTCCTAAGTTCATTGGAAAGAAAGTGTCTCTTTATAGCATATTATTGAATTCCTGTTTTGGTTATGATGTTTTATAAGTAATCAGGTGTTAAGAAATAGATTTTCTGTGGTATTGGAGACTTCTACATTTGGCCCAGAAAGAGCTGTGGTACTGAGTGTGGTGTATTTTAGCTCCCCCTAAAAAAAAGGTCCTCCATGTCAGATGCTTTCTGCTCTTCTTCACGATTTTCCTACAGAACTGAGACATTGTGAAGGAAATGCAGTATCAATGAGCCTTATTTTCCACTACTTCACCACTGTCTAGGATTTTGTTATAACATCCTTTTTAACTACATTGCGGTAGTGTAAACGTTGGTGTATTAATAGTTTGTAATTTAAAACTAGCATTATACTGTGCCTTCCATTACATTGTCCAGTGTCGTTCTTGTTCGCTACTTTGCAGAGGAATGCAAGCTTCAGAGAATAAAAACGCAGAAAAGGCAGGACCATTCTACAGGCTTTCAGTGCCAAAGCAGAAGAGCAGTTCTGAGATTATAAATGAAGCCAGGAATGTTCTGCGAACATTAAGAACTTGGAGACCGTTTACACCTGCAGAGGATCAAAGGAAACTTTTTGGATCTGGATCCTCACGAGCTCCTGAAAGTAGACCCCCTTCAGTTTTTAGGTACTATGGCTTTAAGATTTTTTCAAATATCCTTTTGCAGCAAGAGATTTGATTCTGTAATTATGTTTCCGGTGATTTTTTTTCCCCTTGTGTTAATCTGTATTCCTAATCACATCCTTTGCCTTCTTCTAATGATCCTTACTGTTGGTGTTAATCTACATGTCCAGGAAGTTCCTGTGGATTAGAGCTACCAGAGGCAGTCATTGCACTAGTTTTGCATGTGGAGAATAGTATAGGAAAGTGGTCTGTAACTCACCTTTTTCTTAAGACAATGTATGCTTTTAATTGAGAATAGTCTTCAGCTTTTCCCTAGAAACTGTGAAAGCTTGCTTGTTCCCACATAAACTGTATGCTAGATCTTTTTTCAGAGCTTTCTCGGATCTTTTAAATATAAAATTGTAGGTCTTGAAGCTTGAAATGCTCATTTTTAAACAAAATTTATGCTACTTCAAAATTATTTCTGTGTGGGGAGCATAATTCACAGAGCTCAATAGATCTGTCTCTTGTGACAAAAGAGAAACAAAATTGTGTATTGGGCTTTTTACATCCATTTTTTCCAGTCATTTTTTAGCTCTCCTTGTATGCCAGTTTGGTAATAACTGTAGGGAGGAGATATGAGCCGTATTTGTAACATTAGGTGTCAGGCATGCCAGAAAGGACACTGAAACATGTTTGAATGGCCATACAAGTAAGTCAGCATTGATGCTGTTTTCATGCCAGCATGACTTCAGGCACTCAATGTATCTGATATTCCTTATTGCATAGTGTTGTGCCCTTATAGAAGGCAGGAGCATTGACAGCGACTTGGCCGTTTGTTGGTGACCGGGTAATGAGGTCACTTTGGCTTACATCCATGCTTGTTCTGTATGTGCTTCTCCTGTGTGTGGGAAAGGTACGCTCATGCCTGCGCACACCTGGGTTTTCTGCCCTGCACTGTTCTGCAGCTTGTGTCAGATAGCTTGGGCACTAATGACAGTTGGGTTTGTGCATGAATTCAGGCTTATATTAGAGAATTGTTATAGATGTATATGAAGTAAACTGAATCACGACGGGTGTGCAGATGATCTTGTAATTCTTGTCCCTTGATGCTGCCGGATTCCCAGATATCAATTTAAATAGCATTCATGGAAGAAGAATGATGGTGTAAAAGTGCTCTGTCACTCTTCCTTTTCCCCATATTTTTGGCAAAAGGAAGAAGTATGCAATTAAAAAAAAAAGCCAAAACACCCAAACCAACCACAAAAGACTGGGTCTGCTTTATTCATATTATGTTTAATTTCTTTGTACTAGTCTTCATGCATCCAGCTTTGATTTAGCTGAATCAAGACCAGTGTCTGGTGTTCGTCTTAGCCCACTGGATCATGTGAGTACTCTGGAAATAACTCTATGCAATACTGATGTAAAAAAATATGTATCGGTAGTGTTAGGAAAAGATACGATTTAAATAGGTTGGGGAGAAATGGAAGCCTGTCATAATGTTAGCCTGAGACTTACAAAGTCAGTTTTGTCACTTTTTTTCTGCCAAATAAATCTGGAAATAATTTAAACTATTTAAATATTGCTGTATTGCATTACAATTCTAAGTGACATTAACAAGAATCAGAAGACAGATACTTGAGTCAGCTTTCTTGTGTAAGATTACTAAAATAGAAAAAGGTCATGAGTTTCAACATGAGCCAGCAATGTGCCNTTCTTTTGGCTTTTAAAGAAGAATATACAAAGAAAAGCAAGTGCAATACTAACAAGGTTGTCATTTCAGAGGTATTGAACTTGGCTGCGGAAGAAAGAGGACTAGATGTCTAATAATTAGAGATAAAGTAGAAGCTAGCAGAGATACGGCACGTGTTACGTAAACCAGGTAGGGTTACACATGGAGATCTTTTTACTGCTACCATAATGCCTGTCCGAATCAAAAGATGAACTGGAAGAGGATGTTTTTCTAGAAGAAAGGGGCATAACAGACTTCTAACAATATTCAGAAAGACAAATTAAAGTGGCCACAGGATTTCTGTTTAACAAACGCAAGGAAGTAAAAGTTACAAAGTTAGTTAGCAATTAGTAAAAGGAACTTTAAGTTGGCAAGATATATATATATATTTACATATAAATATATATACAAGATGAGTTTATTTGGAGAGTGCTTTCAAATATATCTGAAGTATGTTATAAAGGAACCAGGGAAGAAGCTTGATCAGATGGATCTGTATTTGTTGCATTTTTCTGTTCTTCACAAAGAGATAATAACCACCCTTCTATAGCAGTTTTTAGATAAATTTCCAAACGCATTCAGAGATAGCGAACAAAGGCTGTCCTTGTCAGTCACGGACAACCAACGTGCCGCAACAGGCCCGTCTTTGTTGTTACTACACATCTGAAGATTTTCTGATATGGGCCGCGATCACGTTACCCATCCCGGTAGCAGGAGGCACGCGAGGGAGCTGTTCAGCGAGTGCCCGGTGCACCTGGCCAAGAGGGTCCCGAAGCCTGGAGGTGGATTCACCTTCGGCAGGGCCTCGCCCGGGAGGCAGCTCGCGGGGACACTGCGCACAAGGGGAGCCCCTTGTGCCACTCCAACAAAGCTCTCCAGCCGGTGGGACCGATTGGTGTGAAGCGCTCCTACAGACAACGGGGAAACGGCCAGCTTTGGGCTGCCCAGAGGACAGGAGGTGAGCAGGAGATGCGATAGCGCTTCTGGCCTGGCAGGAAGCCGCTGAGGGGAGCAATCCCACCCTCCTTGCCTGACCAGGGTGGCTCCGGCAAGGGGTTTTGCAGCTGCCACTACACCGTGACCGAGTCTCCCAGTTTGGCGTTACTGTGGAAAACTTTCAACGTCTCCATTTCCAATCTGTAAATCCGAGCCAAGAGAAGGTGTCGTAGCAGGGCACATCCAGCATTTCCAAAACGAGTAAGTTTTGCCACCCCTAATCCGGGCTTTTGCCTCCCGGCTTTGCTACGCTCTAAACGTGGGTCAGACAGGCTGAGGGAAGTGCCCGCCACCAGCAAACCACCATCCTACGGGCCAACGCCGCAGCAGGACCCCTCACTGCCCCTGCCCCTGGGACGTCGGCCCGGACAGGCAGCAGTTGCGACGGCCGCGGGAATATCGCGGGAGTGTCGCGGGAGCAGTACTACAGCGATNGAGGAAAGGCTGAGAGAGCTGGGACCATTCAGCCTGGATATGAACACACTTGAAGTGTTTTGGAAATACTACTTTAGTGCTCAAAACCAAATCATAAAGAATAGATGTGCCTCTGGAATTGTTAGTGCAACTCTTTGGCACAACATTATTTTTTTTTTTAAAATAAGCATACCGCAGATTATGTTAAATGAGTATTTGAGGGAAATAAATAATTCTGAGTTTCAGTTGCTCTACTTGGGCTATTTTTTATTCATTTTCTGTACCCTGAATATTTCCTTTTAAATATCTTTCAGTGGTGGTAATGGTACAGATATCTGGCTTATTCAGTGGAATGGTATCGGTAGATTCTGGATATGAAAATTCTATTCTGAACTTACCTTTGTATAAATCATTTGGCTTTCTATTTTTTTTTTAATTTTTGCTTTTATGAAAATGAAATTATCTGTGCTTTTATTAAAACATCCTCTTTATCTTTGTCACAGAAACCAATACTAGTCACTTTTGCAAAAGATGAAGATTCTTCCATTTCCCTTCCAAAGCCGCCTGCTGATGCTGCAGAGGTTAGAAAAATCAGCAGTGCTCGGGCACGCTTATTTAGAAGAAATTCTCAGGGAAATTTCCTTCCTGCTAAAATGGTTTCTCCTGATCAGAGTAAGAATGTTTTGATACATAGTATTTCCTAGAAAAATAACTCCATGATGGGTTTTGGTATTGCTAATTACACAAATTATATTATATTATATTATATTATAAGACCTGCATGTCCTTTCAGAGTAAATTTTTAAAATATTTGGATGGCTTTAAGGCAGTTTTGAAAATGTGATTTCTAAAAATGATACTGGCTTTCACTTCAGAAAGTGAGTTGACTGCAAGTTTTCTTCAATGGGTAAAATTAACATTAAATGATGAAAAGTTTAAAGAGATAACGAGATGGCATCATCTAAGGAGATTCCTTGATGGATTATTGAGCATAAAAGGAGGAGTAAAAAGGAATGGTATGTCTTGACAATCCTCCAACTACATCATGTTTGTTGTTAAGAGTTTCATTAGTGGAGACTTAATAAAGTTTTGCTAAACATGGGATTTAAAAGTAATTTTCTTGCAGATGAGAAATTACTTGACACCTTGGTTTCCTGCACGTTGGCTTATCATAAAATGTGCTGGAACTTTGTCTTTAATGAAGACTCATTTGTAATAATGACAATTCTTACGTTGCCTGGGATTGTTACTTTACATGCTAAACTGAACATCTCACTTTTTACCTCATTGCAAAATACGTCTTATACTAAAAGGATTAAACTTTACTTCATGAGTATGTGCATATTCTATAAATACATATTTACATCATGTACCCCTATATATAGTTTAATCCATTGGCCTTAATAAGTTGATGTTACTAATTGGAGAAGTTAAGAACCTAATGTAGTTATAGCCTGAGCTTGCCTCTTCTTCCCTTTGGGGATCATGCAAATGTTCACATAAGTTTTTTGTGCAGGTTCTTACCACATGTACGTACCAAGGTGGAAGACTAACAGCTACCTTTTGCTTGAGTTGCTGCATAATATTCAGATCCTGATATATAATCACTTCTTTCATGAGGTGCAATCCACCGATCTGTAAAAGGGAAATTAAAAAAAAAAAATAGTTGAAAGATTAAAATGTTAAAACACAAAACCGAAAGACTTTAAGAAATGTTTGTAAGAAGACTTTGACTACTTTGCTCTAAATCGTCTTAAGCTTTCTGACCTTTGAAATTGATACAAGCAAATTTTCATAATGTAACATGACAAATAGTCATAAATATACGCAGCTCCAATGGGTATATTTATTGAGTAAGAGCACTTGTACAAAATATATTCTTTTTAGCTATTTCAGATGAAGAGAAGCTAGATTCTGAAGAACCAGCTGTGATGAGTAATCTTTGCAGAAGTAATGATAACTGCTTAGCAGAGCAAAGGTCATACACACCATTTAATGATGAAAGTAGACAATTAATTTGTAATGAGCGCATCGTCAGAGCAGAGAGGGAAGACTTCCTAAAAGGGACAGCAGGAAAATTTTTGTTTCAACCAAGAGGAGAAAGGTTGGTATTGCTTGAGTATGGTAATGTGTACCTTCCACACAACCCTAGTCCTAGATATCCAGTTGTGCAAGTATCAAAATGTTGAAAATTGATGGAATTTGATGGTGGCACTACTTATGCATTAAAACAAAACTATGTTTAGATTATCAGGAAAAAAAAATCTTTATGCTTCTTTTCTTAGGAAGTTTCTATACTTAGAAGACTAATTTGTCCAAAAATTGTTGGTAGGAAGTTGCTTGATATGAAATAACTTTAATTTTGTTTGATCATTAACATTTCAAAACTAAGTCTTCTAATAAGTGCATATAGAATAGTCAAGTTTAAATTCAATGTGCTTGTTTTTACAGTTCAAACCTCTTGTTTTAAGGTGCTATACATTCTTCCCTTAGGTCCATGAATGAGTAGAGCCATGTTTTCAGTTCTGGTATTGGGGAAATATGTGTTCATTCACAAAAAACAGGCTTAAACTCATTGGCAATAGAAGCAGAATTTTTTTATGGGTTTGAATTTTTTTTATTTCTTTTTTTTTCGATGACAAAACAGCTGTAAGAGATTAATGAGACTTATGTGCATGCAGTCTGAACATAGATTATTACATGCATTCTGTAATTCACAATTAAGTAAGTTTTTTTTTTTCTTTTAATTCAGATCTGAATTCTTGCCCAGGGAGGAATAGTGGCACTGTGTTCAGTAGGTGTATCAGTTGCTGCATTAGTAGTTGGATGAACAACCGTTTTGTGATAATAATGCTGACAGATATGACAATCTCTACAACAAAGAATTAATAACATTTTATTTTCAAAACACATCCTATAAACACTTGGTCACTATTAAGTATAAATGTTTGCCAGCAGATATCTTCTTTCTAGCATGTTTTTATGCTTAGGAAGAAATTATTTCTGTGGCTATTTTTCAGCACCTTTGATATTAAGGAGTATATTCTTAGTTTTATAAAATAAAACAGCTTTCGTTTACTAACTTGATGGTACTGAATAGTTTAGAGAATGTTGTCCATTGAGGCTGTTACACAAATGATACATAGAAGAGCTATCGTAGCACTCTTATATTAAACTGAAAGCAGGATTTAAAAAAAAAAAAAAAAAGAGACAGATCCTGAAAGACTGGAGACTTGTGGGAGCAAAGAAAAAGTTTCTTGAGTACGGAGGGAGGGAAAATGAGAAAATAAGCCCAATGATGAAAAATTATGGGTGCATGAAAGTAAAGCACCAAGGAGAAAGCTTCAGTGCAAAATAATTTTCTCCTATTAAAATCAGTGGCCCAAAAGACTTTTTAGGTAAAGACTGTATGGATTATCATACTACCTAAGTTACTGTAATTTGACTTTTATTTAGCAAAGCTGTGATGCGAAGTGCTTTAGTGTTGCAGTTGAAATGGGTAGTTAGTTAATGGTGTCCAAGTGTCTCTAATAAGAAAAGGTCAGTTGATACTTTCACTAAAAAAAAAAACCACCTTTCTTCTGAGTCATAATTTTAAAACTTGCAGGTATGATTGAACACTTAACTCATTATGCATCCTTGCTATCTGTTCAAAATTATATGCTTATCCTTTATAAGCTTGAGAGCTCTGCAAATTTTTCATTTTGTTTTTTTGTTACTGGTGCTTTTTGCAATCACCCATTCATAGGGCATTGTGGACCATAATCATTGAGTTTTCTGATAGCCTGAACCACAGAATGTCATGATTTACCTTGATTACCTTGATAATTTTTGAGAATGACTGGCTTCTCTATTGAAATATTCTTAGGAACAGGCAAAAAAAGCCTAGTACCAAAAAGATTGCTCGTTGCAACATGAAGTCCTAGAGGACATCTTCAGTTAGGTTTCTCAGTCTAAGAAGAGTTTTAGAAAATATAAAAAGTTGAAAGGGGAAAATTACATAGTTTCAATTTGATATTCTTCCAATATCATTACGCATATTTGCAGAATAGGTTGTCAAGGTTCATTTTGCATAAGCTCCATTGGCTTAATTTCTTTATGACCTGTTACTTACTTTTCTGACTCTTAACGTGATAGCTAAGATATTAATGATTCTAACCATAAAAGATGGAATGTTAATGCATGTAGCTTGTCATATCTGTGTTTGAACTAGGGAGAATAATACCAGAGGTAGTTGAATCTCACCCATCACTTAAATTAGATCTCAAATTACTGGCCTTAAGATAATACAGAAAAATGTTTTCCAATCTTGTTCTGACTAGTTTTCTGCAAAATAGAAGAGTAACATAATATTCCTCCCTCTTTCTGTGCTGAATGCAAGAGCTCTATTTTTGAATGGTGCATCTTTACTTCCTTGTGGGTTGTGTGTTTCTGTGTTCTTGAGACAGAGATGATTTTTGCCAATGCTGCCTAAGGGATGCTGCCTGTGCTGCTTTAAACCCTTGCACCAAGGATTACTAACAGCATTTAGGTGTTCATATGGCTTAGAGTACCAGACATACCTGCAATGCTGCAATATGCACAAAAATAATACAAAAGGCTTTCCCCTTTAGTAAAGGACAAAGATCGCTCATCTATATCAGCCCAAGCAGTTCATGCCCTCATATGGAATGGTGATGATGGAATGGCTCTGGGTAATCTCAACTGCTCTCATACATTCTAACTCATTGTTAAGACTTATGCTGATAAACACATTGCTTCAGTATTTGCATATGATACTGCATGAGTTGGGCAGACCTTGATCTGTATCCTTTTCTGACTTCAGAGATGTCATTATTCATCTGGCAAGGCGGTTGAAAGGTATCACAAACTTATCCTTCAATATAGTTTGTTGAGTTTGGTCTTGATAGGAGTTGTATATACAAGGTTCCAGTACCATAGAGGGGTCATTGCAGTAACAGAGTTTTGGAATTCTTACTCAATAGAACATGTTTACAGGTACTAGATGATTGCTATGACTAGATTACATCAGCTTCCATGTCATAAATACTTGAGGTATCTTGTATGAACTTAAAAGATATTTTCTTTATAAAGTGCATGGTATTCAGGGATAATAAGATGGGGGCTTAAAGGAATGTGAAAACTTTTTTATTACCTGGAGCCATGTCATTCTCCATGTGAAACAGTTGTGTCAGCCACAATCCTCTATCCCAGTGATTTAAAACCCTTGCAGAAATTAAGCAAGAGGATTATAGAAATAGTACACTGCATACAGAAGAACATGCATGAGACTTTTTACTCCTCTTTCCCACAGTTCCTATATATGTACCAAAATAACTTTGCTAATAAAGTTGTGTTTCTGTTAATAATGAAACTGTAGAGCATGCCAAAATAGCATGGCAGGTTCCTGCCATTAATGCTGTTACATTTATTTCAAAGAGAACAGAAGGGAAATATTTTATTCCAGCAAGAGACTTGCTCACTTTCCATCTCAAATTCTTTTGTTGTCCCAAGGACTGATGAAAAGAATGAACAGCGCTAATGAAATCACTATCGCTTTATAAAGATACTGGGGGGG
>VZTL01074970.1:2010-30631 GCA_013400535.1 Scopus umbretta
CTTTCTTTTCTGTTTCCGTTCAACATTCTGGTTAGCAGAGAGAGCGAGCTACATCAGAGGAATCAGGCATGTTTCCATGGGTTTTCTTGGTGGTCATCCCTGTGACAAACTGAGATTTTTATTTTATTTAAAATGTTCTCTTCTTGCCATCACAGCAGTAAAATTTACAGTGTAAGCATGAGATGCTATTCACATATGCTGTTTTATGAGTGGTACTCTGGATACTAGAATTGGAAGTCTCAACTGATAGAATTTCAGTATCTGGATTGAAATCCAGGTCCACCAAGGATGTTTTGGTAAGGGAAAAAGTACGTGAAACTGACCTTTTTGTATTTTGTAGGATCCAAAGCCATGAACTGGCACTTTCAATTTAAGAATGTTTTACAATTTCCTTAGAATATGTAGAGGAAGGATTGAAATATGGGAAGAACTTCTAATTTGAAAGCTGAATGTTTTTCTTATCTCTGACTTAAACATATTGTTACTTTCACAGTGCTCTTGGTAATTCTGTCTACAAATAGTGCTAATGGATATTTGTGTTTAACTTTCAGGTGAATGAGTCTAAAACGATACTAAAGCTTTGCGATTTTGGATCAGCTTCGCATGTTGCAGATAATGACATCACACCGTATCTCGTTAGTAGATTTTATCGAGCTCCAGAAATCAGTAAGTACATTTGGATTGACTACGTGTATCTTCAGCAGCAGCAGGATATACCAGTCCATGGTATAGCAAATGAGAATTTGACTTGAATTTACTCTCTGTTTGGTCTTAGCAAAACATCACTCTGGAAATATGATGGCAGTCAAAAATTCAGGCTTTGAAAGCATACTTGTGTGACTCTTCATGTATGTTGGTGGTCAGCTCAGTGAGGACAGGGAGAAGTCACTCTGACTGGTTATAGTAATGTTTTAATTTAGAGGTATTGTTCTGACTTCTTGTTTTTTTTACTAACTTAATTCATGCTGATTAGTTTGGGTGTTAGGTAAAAACCTCCCTTTCTAAAATAGGGGGATGGGGAAAGTTAAAAGGCTTGCATCCTTCTTTTATGGTGACTTCGTATTTCTGAGAGGAGGAGCACCAATATAGTTTACAAATCAGATTTTTTTGTCATCTGTCTGGTTTTGTGACATTATATCGTTTAAAGCTGCCTTTGTGGAATTAACCGGAATTGCTCTGTTTCAGTTATAGGAAAAATCTATGACTATGGTATAGATATGTGGTCTGTAGGCTGCACATTATATGAACTTTATACAGGAAAAATACTCTTTCCTGGCAAAACCAATAACCATATGTTGAAACTAGCCATGGATCTCAAAGGAAAGATGCCAAATAAGGTAAGAAAAAGAAGTATATGATTTTTAATTAATATCTGAAACTGCTGTAATGAATGGTAGAACATACTTTCTTTTTTCTCCCTGAATTCTGTTTCTTATCATATACATCTTCTCTTAACAGCAAGTAAATATCAGACGTCGCTCTGACTGTATAATTTATATTGATTTTTAAATCTTATGAAGTGAAAGCATACAGCTTCTTTTTCATAGACTAAGTATAAAGTGAAAGCAGAAACCTTCTAAGCACTGACCTGAAAAAAAAAAATACGTAAGTCAACAGAAGATACCGTGTCCTTTTTCAACTGGCTTGCACTGTATTTTTTTTTTTAATTCGATCTAGACATTTCTTACTGTCCTTTTGATGTATTTTTCATTAGCATTAAATCATTCATGTTGCAATAAATTAGGAGACATTGATGCTAATTGTGGAATTTGTAAGACGCAGAGAACTTCCCTGAAGCTCTTGCCTCTTCCTCGTTTTCCAGATGATTCGAAAAGGTGTGTTCAAAGATCAGCACTTTGATCAAAATCTCAACTTTATGTATATAGAAGTAGACAAAGTGACAGAAAGGGTAAGTCCTTCATGTGTCGACTAACCTATCGCTTTTTTCCCAGCTTTCCTACTATTACGGTCTTTCAAATGTATCTTGACACCTTAATTAAAAATAAGATTTTATAAACTACTAGAATGTCCTTTTGCAGCAGTACAGACAGGTCATGTCTGTAAACTTGCAACAGAGTTTTTTCCTATTTAGGAACAAAGAGAAATCTAGGTTTTATCTTGGTAGGTATACAGGGTATCTCCACATAATCTATCCATAAATTACTACTAAAAGAAATTCTGCCTGCATTTTAGAGAAGGGTGTCCAACTTGAGTATGATGTGCTTATGTTGTAGGAGGTCACTATACTTTTGCTATCATTTTCACGTAGCGTATTCATCAAGAATCCCAGAATTTGTGGTCAGATATGGGAACTTCCCACATGGAATTTTGATGTTCTCAGTTAACTGGGATGTTTGGTTCATAATATGCGCCTGCTGTGGGGAAAGATGCGGCCTGGCCCACCTACCCCTGACAGCATTACTTCCGCTCTTTTCCTTGGCCCGCTTGAGGATTTAGGAGGCCCTATGGCGAGGAAGGGCGTTGCTACGAGATAACCCTGCGGAAAAGTTGCTGCTGAAGCTTTGTAAAAAGGGACAGGGGTTTTGTGCCTTACTTCTGTTCTACAAGGTTGCCTTCTTTGTGTTTGTAGGAGAAAGTTACTGTTATGAGCACCATTAATCCAACCAAGGACCTGTTAGCAGACTTGATTGGGTGCCAACGACTCCCTGAAGACCAGCGTAAAAAAGTACACCAGCTAAAGGACTTGTTGGACCAGATTCTAATGTTAGACCCAGCTAAACGGATTAGCATCAACCAGGCTCTGCAGCACGCCTTCATCCAGGAAAAAATTTAAACCAGATGAAGAAGTTCAAAGGGTTTGAGTAATTAAGATACAAAGACTGAAGAAATTTCACAGCAGTTATTAATGTATATAAACATAAATATTTCCCCTGCAAAGTTGAGGAAGAAATGATACCTTTTGAATTAACATCAAGGCTGATATTTCTTTTAGAAATGTTAGAGTAATTCTGTTTTGTGTCTTATGTGAAAATTTTCACTGTAGAACTGTTTTAATTGCCAAGACTGCACAGAAGTACAATGCTAATGTATATGGTTGCAGTTCGTATATATTATAAAAAGCAAAAAGCATCTGTTATAAAAAAAAAAAAAAAAAAAAAAAAAAAAAAAAAAAAAAAAAAAAAAAAAGAAAGAAAGAAAAAAAGAGCAGTAATACTGGGTGGTTGATTTGTTTTTAGCAGACTTGGCTTCATTTTTGTCTTTAAAAAATGGCCAGCATAAATGCTGTTTATATTCACATTTTCCTAGGTGTGTGTGTGCAGGCCACAGCAGCATGCCCTTGGTGTAGTCAGTGCCGAAGGGGGTCTGTTCCTTCTTGAGCCTGCCCGCAGGGATGGTCTCCTCTTTTAAAGCAGGTTGTGTACAACTTTCAGTACACTGAAGGTAAGCTAACCCATCAACATCACCGGTGTTTAAGCTGTTATTTTACTGGAACAACTGACAAATGAGAGACAATAGCGTTGTGGCAGAATTCCCTGCATGTTTGATAAATGATCCTGTTTTATTTTCTGGCATTGCAACCGTGGCATAGTTACAGCTTCTGTTCTGTTCATCACATTTAAAATTTCGAGAGTGCGCACTTGATGGATAGAGCGCCTTCAGTGTACTGTTTCTTATGACTTTAATTTTTTTAATCAACTTGCTATAGACTTTGTATACATTTTGTTAAATACAGTTCACTATGACATAGAACCAATACTTACAGAAGAGTTTTCATTTAGTAATTACCTATGTTGGGATCTCATTCGGAAGACCTTATATCTAAGGGATAGATAGACAACATAATGAAATTTTTAACTATTTGTATGTCATTTTGAAAGTGTACTGCTTTATGCTAAAAGTGTTTCATTTGTTCATTGTTTTCATTATTTGTGATCATGTTGTCTTTCAATACAGGCATAAACCTTCCACTCTTGAACAAAGCAGCTGCTTTTTAAAAGCGGTAATTGCTTCTTTACCTTTTATTTCTTTTGTAAATGAAGCTTTTCTTTAAGAAATGTGACTTTAAAGTGTTGTCTCTTGCATAAAACAGTTGACACTTACTTATTGTAAAGTGAAGATTGTTCTGCTGCATGTAAAGTGGACCATGCAGATTTCTGTATGTTTTCAGTATGCATCATTAGATAATAAAGTCTTTTGTGAACAAGGCATTTGTAGCCATTTTTAAAAGAATCTGTCTTCAGTGATGGTAAATCAGGTAATTCGTAAGAACCACCCCTGCTTTTCCTATTAATCATTTAATGAAAGGGATTGTTAAACGTTATGATCTGTGGGAGAGCTATAGGCTATGTTAATTAGATATATAATTATCCCTGCTTAAACAAAAACAAAGCAGAAAAACCCCTACAGATAATGTCTGTCTGCTTTCATTGTAATGAAATTATTCCTGTAGGACGTGGGATTACATTCAGGCTTTAACTAATGTTTGTGCTGTTTTTCTCACTTTTCCTTTTGATGGTGCTGAAAGAGAAAAAGGAAAGCGAGTCACAGGCCACTCAACGCCTACTCCATGGGTCTGATTTGCTGAGACACCAACTTCACCTTCCTAACAAGGTTATTTCTGACAGCATGTGTAGATAAACATTTAGCAACAAGTTAAAGCAGCTTGAAACATTTGAGTTGGTTATACAGCGCGAGGAAACCAGAATCAAACTCCTCAGGCCCATACCGCTGTTTTAATGTTCTCTCTGACAATATTCAGAAGTTCATCTTTTCGTTTTTATTAATAGATTCTGAAAAGCTGTGAAAACCCCACTGGTTTCACGTACTTTGTAATACTTGCTTGAACTAAGAAGGGTTTTTGTATCCATCTAGGTACATAATGGCAACAATCACAACGCACTCTTAGTGCGCTCCAGAATGGAAAAATGACACAAAGCAGTCATTCTGCTGGTGGGGAATACCCCACCCAGGAGATGTAATGAGCTAACTACGCAAACAAGCAGGAGATGGGTGGTTTTGTATGCCTATTTGGAACCTTCAGCCTGTCTCTTCGCAATTTATATTGTAAAATTCTGAATAAAAAATAATCTCGCCTTATTTCCACATATGAAGGTACCTTGATCATACAGGAAATTAAAAAAACAAACTAGCTTTCACGTTTAATGCAATCCTAGTTGCTTGCTAGTTAAATGCAGAAAGTAACTTGCACTTTTACAACATAGGCGGCACTTCTGAGGGCAATTTGACACAGACGTAGTGATAGCTTATTCCTTTCGTTGCTTTGTACTTTATTCTTAAAATAGGAATATAAAACAATGAAATGAGTTGGTGATACAGAAACAAAGCAGTAGAAAAGATGCCCCTTAATGCCTACAGAACTGTTTTAAGCTGTTCTGGAGAAGCATAAAGTTGCTCGTTTACTTGTTCTTTGTGTTGTAGGTGCAGCTCAAAAGAAGATGATGGCTACCAGAAGACATGAACAAAGGTTTCTGTCCTATAAAAGATATGAAAAATACTCTTCGTGTAGTTCTGTCTTAATCTTTTGGTTTCCAGCATTCCAATTTAGAATTGATTAATGCTGCTGCAGTACTGATAATTCCTGAAAAATACTTACTGTATTAGAATTTGTTACGTAGATGTTTGTTTCATTTCTGGTTGAAGAGATTTTGCTGTTGTTGTGATTAAATGTAGGTAAATAAGCATTGCTGTTTAAGTGCAGTTTTCTTACAAAGATAGAAGGATCAGTACAAAACCTGTGAAATTGAGGAAAAAAATCTGCCATTATATTTGGTTAAAATACATGTGCTTTAACTAGTAAATATTTAAGCAGATGATGCACTTTTTTCTTTAACTTCAGCAGGTTCATTATTCGTTTTAATTCTGTCAGACTTCATTGCTGATGCAGAGACTAGCTGACGGGGGTCATTCAAGACCAGCAGCTATCAGTCCTCCGTCCAGTATCAGCTTCAGCTGACCCTTGTTGTTGGCAGCAACAGAAAATCTTTAGTTCTGGCTTCAGAAGCCTCTGGAGTTGAGGACTTTGTGACACTGTCAGGGAACCTCTCCAGTTTTAGGCAATACCTGTCCTGGTAGCCTGTGGTCTCTGAGGAGAGCAGAGTAGCTGCTATCGTGCCACTGTGGTCAGCTGAATTCCGGTGGCTGGCAGCTCGGTGCAAACAGAACGGCTGTGCAACAGAGTTTTTGCGTTGAACTGTTTCGCAGCTGATTTAAGAGGGAGGATAATTTATCTTTTCCTCCTGTACGAGAAGATGTAATTTGTGTCTTCAGCTGAGGTCCTACATACAGAAAGTTTGGCTAGATCTACTGTGCTAATTTCTGTTTCCTTCTCCCTCATGGTGACAAGGAGCTTCACATTTAACATACTTAGTCTGCCAGGCATTCAGAAAAAAACAAGATGCTGGCCCTGTGCAGTTAGAATGTGTTTTCATTACCTTCGTGTATACTGCTTTAAATTAAAAATTAATTAAAAACTGCTTAAGAGTTTTTGATAGAATATAATGATTCCTTGAAAACCTCTTTTAATGGTACTTTATCTCCATACATATAGGGTAAGTGGCATTAAACTTCTGAAGAACCTTTGTATGTATATTGACCGGTACATGGAAGGCAGACCAGTCTGTGATACTACTGGAAGTAGAGCGATCTTCTACAGTATGTGTAAAATTGTAACTCGGGTGAAGGATGTTGGGAAGTGGCAGTTGCTTGAAATTAATAAAGTACGCTTAAAACTTACTTGCATCCTGTCTTCCATTGTGTTTACAAATGTCATACAGCAACGCTACTAAATACATGAACAACTTTTAAAGACACTAAAACCAAAAGTACAGTTCTTTGAATGGGCGGGGGTCTGCTTAGGTATCGGAGGTATTAAAGAATCCATGAGGAAAAAAAAAACCTTCTTGAATATGTGTAAAACAGGGCTGTTGTCTGTTGTTCCGTTGCCTCTCCTGGTCTTGGAAGCCCTATGAGCACTGAGGAATTCATATGGATTTCACTTTGGTTTTCCCCATGCCTTTTTTTATCTTTTATAGGGAAGTACTACCCTATGTGAGCTACCAGATGAAGTAATAACATTGTATTACAGTGAAGGGAAGCCAGATGTATTTATAGATTGATCTTTATAAGAAAAAATTGAGGCTAGTGAAATGGGAGAAGCAGCATGGTGAAGTGGGATGGAGCGTGTATTTTCATTTCTTAACTTACGAATTATGTATCAAGGTTAATCTAAGTATATTCATTATTATGTGCGTACAGAAGCAAAACTACGAAACATGTCGCCTAGACTTCGATGTCTTAGTTTTGTTCATCTAAATACTTAAGTAACTGAAGCTGAATTTGAACTTGTGACAAATAATTACTTTCTCTAGATGAAAAACTTGGCCCTTCCTTCCATGATACACCTTTTGAAGGCTTCACTGTCTCAATAATTATTTCCTCTTAAATGTTGATTTTGATGATTGTGGCCCAGCTCCTTCTATAAAGTAGGTATTATTCATGAAATAGGGAAGACACAGGAATATTTACAAAGATTCAGTGCTCTGATTAAGTTAATGAGACATAATTCAAAGCTGCTTCTGGGCAGGTAGAAATAAATAGGTCATAACCCAGAAAGTAGAACAGTCGCCGTCTGCTTCATGACCGTCCATGGTTCAGTTTCAGAAGTGTTACTTTTCAAGTGAGAGTGCAACAAGTGGGGCTTTGGGTTCTTGTCAAAAGAAACTAGGAGGGGGTGACTGAGGACAACTACAGTACGGCCTATTAAAAGAACGGGACTGACAGTTGCTACCAGGAGGAATAAGCAAAGAAAGTCCATATGGCTTTAAAAAGAAACATGGAGTTGGTAAAGGAGGCTACCGGCCACAAGGAGGCATCCGCAGTTGTGCCGGAGCGAAGAAAACTCTTGTGCCTCATCTGCCCTGCCACCAGGTTCCCCGGTGTTTCGGGCAGGAAGGGTGTGGGGGGGTGCTTTCTCTCCAGGGGCTCCCATGAAGAGCAAGGACGGAATGCCAGCACCTGGTGCCTGTGGCACCCCCAGACCAAGCCTTCTCTCTGCGTTTGCAAGCAGCAAACCGATCTTTCTCTTCCGAAAAGGAAGCGCTCTGGTTTCCAGTAACATGTCGAAACCCCTAATCCTGTATCGTTACAGGAAATGGATCTTTTCATGGGCTGTTAGTTAAAAGGTCTCTCTGACGTGTTTTGCGAGTCTCTGACCTGCAGCTACAATAGACCTGTCCCTTTCGATAGGCAGATTTATCATAGAATCCGACACATTATCGGGCAGAAGTACGATTTAGAGAGAGGTTGCAGGTGAATTTCTGCGTTGATGGGAAGATTGGCAACCACCTTAAGTCATCTGCTGTAAGACCAGGTGACCTATAGGGTAGTGGAGAGTACTGCTATGATTTGGGGATCTTTCCCTGTCATTTGTAAAGGTTCATTTACTAGCAGCATTGATTTTTATGCCAAGTCCCTTGCAATGAATGAGGTGGTTCTAAAGTAATACAAATGCCTAAGTCTTATCCTTTTGTAAGTCCCATACCTCCCCGTTACCATATTTCTCACCCCATGGATAAAAAAAACCTCAATTAGAATAAATGGGAGAATATTTTTCCTGCAATTTATTAAATTCGAGCTGAACTCTAGCAAAGAGTAAGAATGGTGCTGAACACATTACAAGCAGGAGCAGCAGAACTAATATTCACAATTTTTGACCAAAAGAAATTTCTTCTGCAAATACTCTTGACGGTGGCTTTGAGCTGTCACACTCACCAATCTGAATTTTTCTGTATTCCTTCTGTTCCTAAACCCCGTTCTCAAACGAGGAAGCTGAACTTCACATGCAACATATAAAAGGAGCTTTATCGTACCTAAATACACCTAAAGCTCAGACATTCTACAAACCTGACTGCCACAAGGTTTTACGGCGTAGGGAAGGTGAGATGGGCAGAAGCTACCATAGCAGTTCTCCTAGTTTCCAGCTGACTTCCACTGGAGACAAGCAAGCGTATTCTCATTGCTTTCCTGATATCCTATAGAAGCAGATGGCACAACTGCTACAGGAATGTCCTGTCATGGGAAGCGCAATCTCCCAGAGATTCTTCCTAAATATTTTGAAATACATAGTTTACAAAAAGCTTGCAAAAGTATATGGAAAAACCCTTCAACAACTTCCCAGTGTGCCCTCTGCTAGCCACAGCACAGAGAAACAAAACCTGGGACAATTCCCCACTCTACCCCATTAGTCTTACCTTTCTCTCTTTTCCAACAAGCACAAAGGAAGAGCATGTTCTCAGAGATGAAGAACTATGTGGGAAGTTGGGAAAGGGAAGTGCTTAATAGAAGTGTTTCTGTGAGTATTTTGGGTTCTTGCCGACATGGCAGAATTTGTTCTCCCCTGATGGGTAGATGAGTGAGAACTGTGTCTAACATACTTAAGGTTTTGCTAAAATAAGATAATCGCTATTGAAATAGTTCTGAGGTAACCGTTTTAGAGCGCTTCTCTCAGTTCGTGGGGTATCTCATTTCAGCATCACTAGAAGACAATCATCAGTAGAATCAGCAAAAGAAAATTCAGCAGTCATAGTATGAGTGGAAAGGTGCTTCTCTTTACTGAAATTCATCCTGCTGATTATGAACAATCCAACTCACCAAGGCGATCTTAAAATTTGGGTTCAGCCATGTATTTTATAACATAAGGTTTTCTCCTAACATCCAATTCATTCATGAAGACACTGAGCAAAAGCAACACCAGAATAAACTCCTGTCAGATCCCAGTCTATGCCCTCTCGCTTCGATAACCTGATGGCTACTCCTTAGCAGAGTGTTTCGGCCAATTCTACAACTCTACAATTCTGATTTAATCTAGATCACATTTCCTGGAATTGTTTACGGCAGCTGCGTAGCAGAACAGCACAAAAACCTTTCTAAACTTTAAATTGCGTTCACTGCTGTTTGCGTATACGCCAAGCCAGTCACACCAATGAAGGAAATTAGATCAGTTTGATATTGTTTGTCCTTGACAAATACAGACTATGTTTTGTTCTGCTTTATTACTGCAGACTAGGGAAGAGATTTCCAAGAAACTCTCTCCACTAACTTTACGTACTTAACTGTATCTTCTGCTGCTTCTCCTTGTACAATAGTAGACCTTGATAGTAGACCTTGCATTCTGTCCTCATATCACAAAAGAAAGGTAAAGTCACACACGTTTAGAAGATTAGGGCTAATGGAACAATGTAATCGGAGGTTAGCTTCTGCCCTTCTGTTGCTCAGATACTTTTTTTTAAAAAAGTTTTAAAACATTACTCAAATTTAATCACTTTAACTGTCAAAAAGAAATAGAATAATATCCAGCAGTGCTGTGAGACAGAAAAAATATCCCTTCAATCAATGCAAATTGCAACAACTTACAGATTGTTTCGTTATCTTCTTTTAGGTATGTTGTTACAAACTGCAAGGAATTTCTGTAAGTACTTTAGTTTCTACTTTTTTTTAATCTATGCAAATCTTTTCCAGATTTTTAAATTAACCTTCATATCAATAGGTACAGAATTCCCTATTCCATATCTGTAAGATTAGTTATACTACTTTTACCTGAAATGCCAGGTAAAAAATACATTTGCAATAGATATTTTACTGGCTGAAAAACATGAAACCCTACCCACCACAAAAGGTTAATTAAGGTGAAGGTATACTATCATGAGGGATACAAACTGGAGATCCCATCAGTTTATTTGCATGGACATTTAGGGAAACCAAGCTGAGCGAGTTATTCAAAGTTCAGGTTGAACTTTTCAATCTGCATAAACATTTCCTACACATTAGGACATGGGTTGCATAAGAAATGTTGTTTGTAATCAAAAGCACTGACATGGTTCTTGCAGTTCTAGGGTCTTAACTAAATTGGAAGAGAAAGCCCTGTACCAATAGAAGAAAATCAGCCAAACAAAAATCTCCGTCTCTGCTTTAATAATGAAAACTAGCATCGGACAGAGTATGCAGAGAATCTACTGAAGAAATTAGACTAATAAAGGAGTTAAGGAATTGTACACTTAGGTATCTACAAGCATCCTCAGGGTGTAACTATAGTACAAAATAACATGCTCTACAAGAGACTAAAGGCTTTTACTTGAACATACTGTTTGTTACCTCCCAAGTGCTCTTCCATAACTTTAACGAAAACAAATGTACATCAATTAATAAAAGCCCTTTGAGCGCTCCAATTAGAAAATATATAAGCTGATAATTACCTGTTGACATTTAATTCCACAGAGTGCTAACATGTCTTTGCATGCATTGCTCTCACCTGTTCAGCCTGGCTGGCTGGCTATGACATTAATTACTCAATTTAATTTGATATAATTATTAAAATATTTTACCTGCTCACAGCAATTTTGCCTTCATTATGTGTCTTCTTCCAGGCACAAAACATTCCTTCTTTGCTGATATTTTGAGTTTGCTAAAGGAAGGAAAACAATTCTGTTTAAATATCAGAAACGTGTTTCGGAACGAGCACAAGGAATACAAAATAAAATTTGGCCAACAGAGTCCACCTGGGTTGTACTACACTTATTTTCAGATGACCTCAAATCTAGCAGTAGGTCCACTGGAAGTCCGCAAGAGTCCTACAAAAAGGACAAACCAGTTTGGGATACAGTGCATGTGAAAACACTTCTCAGAAATTATCACTTACTTTTTTTCTTTGATCTTTTACTAGAAAGTTTGAACATGTTACAAGCATGGATCTGGTAGTTTCAGTGAGTTGAACTTGGCTTTCAACAACATACTTCAAATATTGTGCCTGCATTTGAACAAGGTAGGGATTTTAGGTATGGAGAAATAACTTCTATAAGACTAACTACCGTAGTCAGAGAAAAGAGGCATGCTTTGAAGAAAGAGCTATGTGCCAGAAAAAATTCCCAACTTTTTACACTACAGTAACCGCTCTAACAAAGGATATCTTCCTACAAACCTTGTTTTGTTTATATTCTTAGCACACTACGTCTCTGACATAATCTAGGCGCACGTAAACTTTGCACTCATGAAAAGCGCTGGTTCGTGAGGTTTTCAAATCCCAGAAAAGAACATTGCAGCCCGGAGCGCAGAGCTCAGGGCACCCCTGGGGCAGCAGGAGGATTCACGTAGGGGTGAACTCTGCGCTGCAACCCCTCTGCAGCAGCGCTACAACCAACCATCCACACGCAGCTTGGCACTCCTTCAAGTGACACTTCTCACCTGTACCCACGTGTGGCAGACTGACAGACCTGAGGTCCTCATCAGCGTCTTACCAACCCTCAACCTGACCTTTGGGTGGCGATGACAGAAGACCTGAGGAGAGTCTGGGTGTTTTCTGTCAGAAGAGGAGAAAAGCCTCTGATCCAGAGAGTAGCTACTGCCTGACAAGCTACTATTAAATTTTCAGTCTTGCAGATTTATATTTTAATCCCAAAGTTTTGGGCAATATGACAATAGCAATCTTAGTGTTTTTGCTCCAGCCCTCTGCAAACCCCAAACAGATTGCCTTGCAAAACTCTGCAGTCTTTGCTGCCAGTTCTGTTAGTCATCGTCTTGTGCTGCCGAACTGTCTCGGTGAGAAGCTGCTGAGCTGCTATCCCAGGTGTGTTCCACTGCAACTGATTAATTAAAGCAATACCACGTTCAACACTCTATACAACCTGCTTTCAATTGTACGCATCTTGATTATTTTGAATGGGGAAAGTCAATAAGTCACAAAAGGATTTGGTTGGGTTTTTTTTCCCCAGGTTTTAGATGTTGTATTCTAGACCTATTCCACCTACTTAGGGCTAAAATTTATTGGTATTACATTTCCCTTGTTAGAGGCAACACAGAGTGCGTTTTAGTTTGCTCGGTTGCAAATCAAAGAGGAAAACTAATCCTCCAAGAAAATTTTGTGAATGAAAATATTTTGTTTAGTTACTGCAAGAAGATTATATAATGTGATAGTTGTCTGTCCCTAGGTATCTAGGAAAGGTTATAGATGGAGGAAGCCTTTCAAGAATGGCCGTGGTTTAGAGTTTTTCATCATAAATTCTAACTTGTTTGAAAAACTTCAAAGTCCTTGTTTAGATATGAGATCTACTATATTACCCTCATGGACGTGTTCACATTCAGCTGGAACAAGGGAGAGGCACCTTAACACAGCAGAGTTGTCACGGGATATTTACACCTGAACTGTAAATTCAATGTTAGCAACATAAAAGCCAGCATCATGATGCAGCCTGAAAATACTGAATCATTTATGATAAAAATATGGAGTATACCACTAAAGTTTCACAGTGCCCTTACCTGCAGAGTTTTGTGGTTTTGACAGACTCTGGATTTCTAGTTGCTGGTCTCAAATCTGCTTTTAGTCAAACAGGTGTTGTACTAGCAGTAACTGTAATGAATATAATCAATGAATGTTGCAAGTCTTACATCCAGCGTAAGCTTAGAACACCTTATTTTCTGAAACTAGGTGCAGATATCTTGCCATCGGTATTTCTGTGTGGTCTATTTGATCATTTACCCACGAAACAAACACGGGGGCAGATTATTAGGTCCGTGTACAATCGTGCCAAGTGTGACCTGAATGATGTTGTACATTGTTCCCCTGTGTTAGCAAGATGTACACCACTCAATGGTGATACCTGGATTGGAACATAAGGAACACTCAGGAACATTTGATGTAATCCTCACAATCCAATTATAACCAGATAATAGCATTAATAAGTGACTGTTTCAGAAGAAATAATCTAAAGTTGCTAATTTGTTGTATAGAGTAAATAGAAATTGTTTGAAGAGATTCATTGGACTTGTTTCATTGTTCTTAATACCGGACACCTAAAAAAATGTGTAAAAAATACTAAAGATGCTGCTAATCAGAAACAAATGTTTCGTGAACAAAAAAGTTATGAAGTGAACTTCGTAAGTGATCTGAGACAATGATTTAACTTTTCAAAAAGTTAACTAAAACCACTCAGGAGTTCCATTCCCTAGAAGCAATGACAGTTTATTCTCATTACTCAAAGAGAGTCAGAACAGGAAAAAGGTTTTCAACAGATCTAATTCATTACAAATCCAGTAATGGTTCATCTCCTATTGCTCTAAGTGGTGTGCTGGCATCTACTGATCAAAGAAACCCTATTTCATCCATCAACAGATTATCAATGGCTGCATTTTTCCTTGAGGAATGCAAACACATCACACACACAAAATACACTTGATGACATAGCTCGTGCACTACTAAATCTACTAAATGTTATTGCTGATATTCAAAAGACTGAACAACTGTTTATTCCAGGCTACGCCAACAACAGCCACCACCACAGCGCCACAAAAATCCCACAGAAAGTGTTTCAGGCTCACAGGAGCAGCATGAGTCAAAAAAGAAGCATACGAGCCACAAAAGCCTTGGCCAGGCAAAGCCACGTTTCACCCTCCAGTCCTGAAGGTGCGTCCCCTGTGCTGCCCCAAGCCAAGGGGCTGCCCTGGGCCAGGGCCACAGCTCTTGGCCTCCTCCTCACCCCACGCAGCTGCCGCCATTTTGCAGCCAGCACCAAGCCTCACACCTTGGGGTGCCCTGACAATGCCTGCCCAGAGCCAGCGTGGCCCCACCAGGCAACTGGCTGCCTCAGCATGGCTCCTTGCTAGGAGCCCAACGGCTGCCCCATCGACACAGCAGGGTGCATCTGGGTGGGATGGCAGAGGCTGTTACCTCACGGAGCTGGGGAACCGTGGTGGCCCTAAGCCTGCCTAGCTTGCCGGCAGCACTCACCTCCCACCCGAGTCTCCACCTCAGCTTCTTTCTCACTGCTTCTCCTGCCACCATCCCCTGAGCCTCAGCCCCACCACTGCATGTCACCCCACAGATGTCCTTCCTCCCACCGCCGTGGCTTGGGGCCACTTCCCCTCTCTGGACACTGAGGGGGGGAAGGCGGAAAAGCCCCACTGTCCCTTGGCTGTTTCACGTCTGCTGGAAGCACACCCTCAGCCGCCCTTTTCCATGTTATTTCACAGTAACGGGCAAATATTTTGGTTTCCCTCTCTTTCCTGCCAGCTGGGTCCAAGGCTAGTCTTGGGTCTCCCTGACAGATGTACCCTCTCCTTCTCCCCTGTACCCCTCTACCGCTTCACTCTCCCCATGTTTCTGTTGGCCCCACTTCTGCCATCTGTGTGACAGCAGACTTGGTTTCGCTGGTAAATCCTGTATGGCAACATTCACTCTCACAGAGGGTTAAGGAGCACCCCAAGTATCTTTAATACTTCTTAGAATCAAATTCAACTGCTGTAGCATAGCTGTGTGATGCATACCCACGCTTCTCATTTTCTTTTCCTCTGATCCCATTTATCTTTTTCTTTCTCAATACTTAAATCCAAAGGGCCAGGTACCACGTTGGAGGCAAAGTCTGGATTTTAAGACCTGCTTACCATGTGAAGCAGCGGTGCCACTGCTGAGCAGCCATCCTGCACGTCGGTGCAGCCCGGGCACAGGTGACTTTTCAATAGTGGCACCGCAAGTCTCGGCCAAGGCATGCTGGTGGCACCCAAAGCCATCCATTTCTGGTGGTTCACTGCTCTTCTCCAGCAGCGCCCACCCCTGTGCTGTGTCCCGGGGCTCTGGCACTCGCATCCAGATGACAAACCGGCACCCGCCTCAACCTCTGCTGCACCTACGCCAGCCTCCCTCTGCACTGCCCGTAGGCACCCGCTGCACCCCTGCTTTTGTGTACATCCCTGTACCCCCCTGCCTAAGCACCCAGGTTCAGGACCAGAGTGCTGCCTTTTGGGTTTCTCACCATCAATGCTCTTGAGATCAGTCGAGAGCACTGAAAGATTTGTTCCCCCCCCCCCTCCTTTTTTTTTTTTTTTTGCTTTTTTGTTACAACAATCAGCTCCTTGTCTTTGAGAGGCTTTTCTTGATGAGTAACAGCTGCTTCTCCATGATTTCCTTTCTTTGGCATGAGCTAAATAGAATCACAGAATCATTAAGGTTGGAAAAGACCTGAAGTGCCACATCTACACATTTTTTGAACACCTCCAGGGATAGTGACTCTACCACCTCCCTGGGCAGCCTGTTCCAATGTTTGACCACTCTTTCAGTAAAGAAATTTTTCCTAAAAATGCCTACCTACTTCCAGCAGTGCAACCCTGTCCTCTGCAGTGCCTGCTACACTCTCTACGCAAAGACATCCATGAATGAATACATTTTCTGTTGAAAAATAACTGTTTTGTTAATTTAACTCCAAAATGGCTACAGTAAAAGGTCATACTATCTTTAATGGGATGTTCCACAGAAAAAGGGCAATATGAAGCAAACGGAAAAATATTTTTAAAATTATGTTGTGGTTTAGCTCCTGTCAGCAACCAAGCACCACACAGGTGCTTGCTCCCCCTCTAGTGGGATGGGGAGAGAATTGGAAGGGCAAAAGTAAGAAAGCTCATGGGTTGAAATAAGAACAGTTTAATAATTGAAATAAAATAATAGTAATAAAAATTGCAATGAAAAGCAGAACAAGAGAGAGAGAGAAATGAAACCCAGGAAAAAAACTAAGTGATGCAACCACTCACTGACCGATGCCCATCCCATCCCCGAGCAGCGATTGCTGGCCCCCAGCTTATATACTGAGCTTGACTTCATATGGTATGGAATAGCCCTTTGGCCAGTTTGGATCAATTGTCTTGCCTGTGCCCCCTTCCCAGAGCACAGGAAGCTGAAAAGTCCTTGACTAGTGTCAGCACTACTTAGCAACAACTAAAACATCAGTGCGTTATCGATGTTATTCTCATACTAAATCCAAACCGCAGCACTATGCCAGCTACTAAGACGAAAATTAAATCTCTCGCAGCCAAAACCAGGACAGATTAGAGCCATAAAGCTGACAACAAATATCTCTGAGAATCTTCAAGTTAGTCAAGTGAATACTATTTGTAAGACTATTATATTCATATACCTCCAGGAACTACTTTCCCTCTCACTGAGGATGTTTAACAGGAGTAAGAATCAGCACAACAGTAATTAAATACTTCTATTTATTTTTTTATTATTACAGTATTTCCTTCCCCACAGATGAATAAAAAGCATCACTCATCCGCCATTTATTGAAGAGCTACCAAAATATGGTGCTATTGAAATCTGTTGCTTCTTTTGGAAGACAATCTGCTTTAGTATTATTCAGAAACATTGCTGCTGCCTACAGAATAATGAACCTTTTTTCCCCAACCTAAATATCCATAATGGATCCAAGGCACATAACACTGTATTAATTAATTAATGTACCACATTAAAAGGTGAAAGAATTCTTATTTGAAGAGAAAGTTTATTAACAATAAGGGCCAATTAAGCTATTGCCAGAAGGTGAGTTATTCTACTGGTGAAGACTAGAGTTTTGATTTCTTCTGAAAGAAGCTGACAATAGCATTTACACATTCATCAGATAACCACCTCTCCTTCAGAACTTCACACTCTTTACTGTTGACTGCATGGAGCTTCTCCTTTTCCATACTTCGTAACAGTTGCTTTGACACTGCCAAGGACTGGAGGAGAAAGAGAGTAGCATTAGAAAATTACATTTTCTATACCTTAATTTAATGTTGCAGAAAATAGCACAATAAACATATTGGAATTCAAGAGTTGTATTAACACTGTACTTTTTAGCTTTTAGTCAACCTTTTCGCTGGAAGTAATTATTGCATTTAATAATTAAGATTGGTAATATGGTGGAGGAGGTTCATGGGAAGTGAAACAGCAGTCCACTAAGTGCTCATTATCAGAATAGATGGGCATAAGAAGCGAAACGTGTTCAACTGTCTGCAGTGCCAAAGGCAACCTATGTTATCAGCAGTCGGCACAAGTGTCTCCTAGTGTCCAATGTAACGTAGTAACATTGTGACTCAAGGAGTTCTGCAAAATATAAACTAGTGAGCAGGATGACTGAACTCAGCAGAAGCTAAGTCCACCCGGCGTCATCTTGAGCACCCACAGCGCACAGAGTACAATTAATATTGCTCTTAAACCTAAACTATTGCCAAAACAAAAATCTAAGAGAAGGAATCCAAGGCATGCACACAGAGACTGCAAGTGGATTAATTAGTTAGTTTTTAAGGCTTTTCAGGCATTGAATCTCTGTGTCCAGTGCACTGTCTTAGACTCAGTCAGGGTAGAAGAGAGGTATCTGTTTCACAGCAGCAGAGGGACAGGGCCAGATCTGTGCTTGAAGGACAAATACAATGAGCCTTGTTATTTCAATTAAGGATGAAGTGAAATCAAGTAACAGGACAGGTTTGGCAGGAGGATTGAGAATGCTGCAGGCTTGCAAGGTGGACAAAAATTTAAAATACTGACATTTTTGGGGAGGCTTGCATAAGCTTCTAATCTTGCCCACACTTCCTTCTGGAAAGTCCTGTCGGGGAAGACTTCAGTCACAAGTCCCTGGGCACAGGCTTCTGCTGCAGTCAGCTTTTTATTGAAAAGTAAAATCTCATTTGCCTATATAAAGAAAAGTAGAAAGTGTGATTCAACAAGACACAGGACTGGAGTAATCTGACAGGAAAGGTACAAGCTTCCAAGTCACATTTATTCTACTCTCTCGCTCAGTAATGTCCGCCCTCTGAAAAGAGCACAATCACAGAATAGATGAGGTTGGAAGGGGCCTCCAAATAGTGTCTAGTTCAAACGCCCTGCTCAAGCAGGGTCAGCTGGAGCAGGCTGCCCAGGACTCTGTCCTGTTGGGTTTTGAGTATCTCCAAGGATGAAGACACTTCTCCAAGGATGAAGACGTCACAGCATCTCTGTACAACCTGTTCCCGTGTTTCACCACCCTCACTGTAAAATTATTTTTTTATGTTCAGATGGAGTTTCCTGTGTTTCCATTTGTACCCCTGGGCACCACTGACAAGAATCTGTTGCCATATTCTTTACAACCTCCCATCAGGTATTTATAAACATTGGTAAGACTCTCCCAAGCCTTCTCTGCTCCAGAAAAAACAGTCCCAATTCTCTCGGCCTCTTTTCATATGTAATACGCTCTGGTGCCTTAATCTTCTCTGTGGCTCTTTGCTGGGCCTGCTCCAGTATGTCCACGTCTCCTCTGTAGCCAGAGCCCAGACCTGAACCCAGCACTCCAGCTGTGGTCTTGCCAGTGTTGAGCAGAGGGGAAGAATCACCTCCCTCAAACCACTGGCAACGCTCCATCTAATGAAACCCCGGATACCGTTGGCCGCCTTTGCTGCAAGGCTGCATTGCTGACTCATGGGCAATTGGTCGTCCACCAGGACATACGGGTCCTTCTCTGCAAACTGCTTTCCAGCCAGTAAGCCCCCAGCATGCACTGGTGCACGGGATTACTTCTTCCCAGGTACAGGACTCTGCCTTTTCCTTTGCTGAAGTCTATGAGATTCTCCAATTCTCCAGCCTGTCCAGGTTGCTTTGAATGGCAACGCATCTGGTGTATCAACCATTCAGTTTTGTATCCTCTGCTGAGGGTGTACCCAGTCCCATCGTCCAGGCCATAACAAAGAGGTTAAATAAATATTAAACCCAGCACCAACCCCTGGGCTATACCACTAGTGACTGGTCTCCAGCTCCTATTGTTCACCAAGAGTCTACATGTCTTTTTGAGCAGAGCTCTAAGGTTGTCACCTGAAATTACCACGTCATAAATGTGTTTGTTCACTTCCTGCAGTGACTCCAAGATTTCTAATAGATGTACTGGTAGGTTTTATCTCACTGAATAGACTACCCTTGATACCTGGATGTTTATGAAGCACTTGCTCTACCCCTCACAGATTTAAACCCTGCTCAACAAAAATACATTATATTAATGAAGGCAAT
Organism: Scopus umbretta; assembly: GCA_013400535.1. Classification (NCBI taxonomy): domain Eukaryota; kingdom Metazoa; phylum Chordata; class Aves; order Pelecaniformes; family Scopidae; genus Scopus; species Scopus umbretta. The sequence continues at coordinate 21,821 of VZTL01074970.1, forward strand.
AATATCAGATAAGTATTTGAAACTATCCAGTTTTTTTTCTGTGGGACATCAGAAGAAGCAGAAAGGGAGTTATGCCATTCTAAGAAAAGAAAATTTAGATTCTGCTGTCTCTCCTTTTTTTTGTTTTCTCTTTTTTTTTTTAAATTACTATTGTTTAGTTTCCTTATTTCTAGAGTAGACAGAGAAAATAAAAGTATGGACAGAAGAGCAATATATATTAGAACAAAACAGATAATCTAAAAGGTCTGGAAGTAAATACATAAATGGATTGCTTCACATTCACATTTGGAGGAATGGTTGAATACAAGTTTCCCACAGGGCTGGCAAAAACCATTGCAACGCTTGCTCCCTTGCCTGATAAAGGCAGCCTACCAAGAGATTTCTTAAGAGTGCTCTTATTTTCTTTTTTTAATCCTTCTTTACATCATTCCCTCCCGTTGCTGGAAGAAAGATACAACCTTTTGCCACATAGAAACTGTCTCAAGAAGGTGGAGGAAGCCATGAGAAAGAAAACCTTCACCAGTATCACAGTATGGCTTTACAAGTGGTCACTACTCTGTTATGGTGCCTGTGCTGACAACATCAATTATATTTCTTCATTTTTGTTTCAAAAGATGTGAACAGGAGCTTTCTTTGAGGACTCTTGCTGTGACTCCACTTGCTCTTACAGTCAGAGAATACCAACACACAAAGGTCATATGATCTCACATAGAGTGCAGACATGCCTACCTTAGCTAAGCCCATGATTTTTGGAAACAGGTAAGAGGAACATCCTTCCGGGCTCTGTCCCAGTTGACTAAACGGGCTGTGAAATGTAGCCTAAAAAAAACAAAAACAAAAAAACATAACAAAGCAAATCTCACAACAGAGCACAGGACTGAAGTATGAGGATGTAGTTTTCATTTTAAAGATTCTACTGTGACAGAGTTTACCAGAAACACATTTGAACTGTTACTGTAATAGTCTTTAAGTATCACCCAGTAACATGCTTCATCCTCGCAATGCACCTAAGAGCTGACTTTGTCTGTATAATTCAATTCCCTTATCAGAACAACCCCGTTGATGAAGTTACCTTATTTGAATACAGTGCTTAGAGAAACTAATATGCATGTGCAAAAATCTTTACAGAAAACATGTTCACAGACATCTGCATTAAAAGTTATTAAATACATAGCCCAAATAACTTAAGAGGTAAAGAGCATTTTGCTTTCTGAAGGCACACTAAGTTTATTCTACTCCTGAAAAATCCAAGTCATTGAATCTTATTTCCTCAAGTTTTCTGTGAATTTACAAAGAACGTGTGGCAGAAATGCATCAAGGGATCATACAAAACAATGCCCTAATTGCAAGTTAGAACTGAACTGAGGATTTTATGTTTTGACCACTTACATCAACTGCAAGCAAGGAAGGCAAAATGCTTGCCTGTATTTCTGTTTAAAAACATGAAGTGATGCACAAAGAGTGCACAAGTTGCCAGTGCAACTTTCACTGTAACAGAAGGTAATCATCTCTTACTGTACACTACAGATAGCCATATAGTAAGACAGATTAAAGGACTCCCTAGAAAGGAAGTGACAATTATATCATTGTAAGAAAAGATTAGCCAACATCTGCCAGGATACAAGCTAGTGCAATTGGTCCTGCTTTAGCATGGTGAGATGACCTATACCAGGGGTACAAACTGGTGCCCCAGGAACTGGAGTAAAATCCAGTCTAGCAAACAATGTTAACTGACTGCCAAAATGCTGATCTGCTGTCAGCCTGGGCCATGCAGTGTCCCGTTAATGTGGTTGGTAATGATCTGCTCTGGGAATACCTGGCTGAGTATAAAACCAGATCCTGGATATAGCAAAGCTGGCCACTTCTGGAGTAGGTAGTCAATGCCTAAGACACTCCAACCAAACTACTGGAGAATGTGAAATTAAGTCGTAATTTGGATGAGAATGACCTTATTACACAGGAGGTCACTATCCTGGAAAGGGAAGAATAGAGAACAATCGCCTCTGGGAAGGCTTCAATAAATTTGAAGTTAACAGGAAAGTTCTCATGACGACTAATCTAAGTGAAAAGCTAAGTTAGACCCTACAGAAATCCTGAAAGAACTGTTACCGAGGGCACAAGCAAAGGCTGTCTCAGTGCAGGTAGGAAGGTACTAACAGATTGCCTCAGCTAAATCATGAGCTTGTCACTTACTTTAAACACAAGTACACAGAAAGTGAAAACTACATCAGCCAACTAAGTATGAAACGAATATAAGCAGGCAGAGATTAAAAAAATAGAAATAGAGGGCAAAAATAAGATGCATTTACTGATGATTATGTATACGAGTACTAAAAGGAAGTTCAAGTACAACTCTCAAAGTATGAAGCATGAATCCTTCAAGAAAGAAGGATGCTATTAACAGGATAAAACAGTTACTGCTTATTTGGATTAAACTTCAACTGAATCTATACTAACTTATGGCTGTCGGAGATACTATGCCAAGGGGGAAGTGATTAGAATTCAAAATAGTCTTACTGAAGTGGAGAGGTATGAGTAAGAAGATGCTATTTAATATGAACAAGTTAAAGTTTGGCACGAATAACTTGGTATATGGTATACAATAGGGACAACTGTTTAGCTGGCAACTCTACAGTTAGGGATTCAGATGTTATAGCAGGTGTCAAGTATGTAAATTAAGTAACATTGTGGGATGTCAAAACAGAAACACGATCTGCAGAATGTGGAGAAGTTCTTCTGCTCTACTTTGTATCAGTAAGACATGAGCTGGAGTGATGTGTCCAGTTTGTACCGCTATGCTTAGAGAGACACAGAACAACTGGAAGGAGTCCAGAGGAATGTGACTACAGGCCTGTGAAAGGACATGAGGAAAAACTGAATGAATTGCAGCTGTTTAGTTCAAAAAAAAGAAAAGACTGGGAGAGTGGATATAAACCTGAGATATATCTAACAGTCTAAGGACACTGATGGCTAAGCACACTTACGGCTATTGTAAGGGAGGATTAAAATAGTCTGTTTTTTAAATTCTGCAACAATAAACAATAGTTTCACCCTGCAGCAAAAAAAGATCAGATGGGAGGGAAGACGGAGAACCCAACAATTTTCTAGTAAAAGAGATCTAGGGACCAAAATAGACTGAAAAAATCATGCACGTTGTACAAGCCTATGTCAGGAGCGACATGGTCCTAGCTGATCCTGTTACGGGGCAAGCAGAAGGAGTTGGTCCCTTGCAGCTCAATCTTCCTAAGTCTCATAGTGACAAACCCAGTCCAGCAGGGACTTTGAGGAAAAATCTGACACAGTGATGAAGAGGAGTCAAAGTACCACCCACCATGGACACTTCTGCAAGCAAAAGCTTGCCTAAACCCAAGTTCTTAAACTAATTTAAATTCTGTATCTGTTTAATAACCTTATACAAATGAACAGCACAGATCATAAGAAATAAGCCATATAATGGGATTCTGTGCTATGCCTTAATACAGCCTTTGGTTATGTATTTGGCAAGTTACCTTAAAAGGAATCCTAAGATGAATAAATTAAAACTTTTCCAAAGTTACCTTGGAACACAGATTAGATAAAATGCCAGCGACTGCACTTCCATTCCATAAAAATTTTTTGCACACATCATTTTTTTCCCACACCTGAAAGGGGCATTACCACTATCCTTTCACAGCAGCTACTCTTTACTTTACCCACTGATAGAGTAGAGTTTCTAAACTAGGGTCAGTAACTTGATAATCATAACTACAGCAGGGAAATTCCATGCATGTTAATCACTGGCTGATGCACCCCTGTGCTGGTAATCAATATAGGTGTTCCTTGACGTGATATAAAAAGCCTTTACATTTGTGTGTTCTTTTCTGTCAGATTACCCCAAACCACATAATATTTGCTACAGAAAGAGGCTCAAAGACCACCTTGGGATCAGCTATGTAATGTACTTACCCTGTCAGAAGCATAGACAATGTCACACAATCCAAGGACTGTTACACAGATTCCAATCGCTGGGCCGTTTACCACTGCAATCAGTGGTTTAGGAAAATCAATAAAATGACCCACAAACTCTCTAGAGAGAAGGAAAAACAGAATGCAAGAGACACATCCTAGTCTTTTTCATCAAATACAAGTCACTTTCAAAACACGTGATTAGATATTGCATAATAAAAACCATGAGCTAGATTCTATGTAGCATATGTTTTTGTCCCTTTCCCAAATGAATTCTGGCAAAGAAAATCAGAACTATTTGAAATACCTGCATTTCCTTACCAACTACCAATGGAACACGTACATGACAGCACAGCTTTCCTAGTTGCTGCAATGAGGTTATGAAAATGCTGTCCTCTTCAGCTCCAGTTACTGAACACATTTCACTAACAAGAACAGTCCTTTGCCCTGTCTGTCTACAAGTCTATAAATCCATCCCGACTCCCCCCATGGGATACCCATTCCCTTCACACATTCTGCTCTGCAGTGAAGCCTCAAGCAGGCACCAAAATTGTGATGCTACCACAACGCAGAATTCCCTAGTGCTTTTCTGCCTAGGTTGGAGAAACGGTGTCCTGTTTCATCTGGCAGCTGCTTCTCCATCCAAGAGGTGTGAAATACGTTCTCAAAACAGTATTTTTCAAAACTGAGCAGTGCTGTAAAAACTCCACTTCTCTGGCATCTCTGTGCATCAGCTGGAATGAAGCACTGCGCTTGTGTAATAGTAACACAATAGCAAATGCAGTCTTCTCACAAGAGCAAGATGAAAGACCATGAAGTACCCGTGAGACTACACATTGTGCTGAACACCCTACAAAACACTGCAGGCTGGAATGCTTGCCAGATACCACTGAATAACATCTCTGCAACAGATTCGGACTGCATGATTATCCCTTTGTAGGGGCAACAGACAACTTGACTAAGTAAAATCTGCAAAACCAAGTACTTCACTTGCAGTTCATCCTTAAAATACAAATCAAAACCAGTTTGCTTTTCTGTGTATTTTAGGTTTTCCATCAATTGCAAGTGCTTGAGGAAGCAATCCAACTTGCAAGCATCTCTCAGATGTAATCATCATGTACAGAAGTAAAAGAGAAGACAAAATCTGCTTAAATAGGGAAGAAATAAACACGTTGTTTGACCCAAAAAACCATTTCAGCCACCGCATCAGATGATGCCCCTGATCTCCTTGGCCTTAGAAAGTAACTTGGTTTAACGGGTAGATTCAGACTCAAAGATGGAACCAAGATCTTAGAATTCCTGGGCAATTTTGAACAAGTTCATTACACCTTATCTCTATTCAAAGAAGCCTGACAGCGAAGGTATTCTGGCACATCCTGCTAGTGCAGACACTGTTGGATACCAAAAACCCCACAAATTCCTCATTGCAGCTTACAAACTGCACAGTCAAAATCATGTTTTTGTCATTATATCTGCACATACTTCGGGGATTAAAAAATACAGTCGAATCTTTAGCATCACTGTACTTAAAAAGATTTATAATATTAATCTCATTTCTTCATTTATTTCACACAATCTATACTACTTCTCCCACATGATCTTTGCGTTTATGCATGTGGTGAGCCCTTAGACACAGTCATCCCAATGGATGTATTGTAGCATAACTGGGACCCCACTGTTGTGTTTTCTGACAATGCCTCCAAATTATATTTTACCCACTACAGTAACTTATGCATATATGAAACCAAGAAGTTCTACTTGAGTAATACTGCTCCATCCTTTGCCATCTTCTCCATTTCACCGGGTTGGATATTAGTAAAATTATTCAGATCATTTCCACTACTATAGTAGTCTCCATTTCCTGCAGAGAACACATATGAATAAATGCACCAATGGTTTCTGAGTAGGTAAGAGAAGAGAAGGTTCCATTTATTACATTTACAAAAGAATTTCATTCTAAGTGTCTAACATTATTAAGTAATTAGAGGGTTTGCCTAAAAGTATACACACTACCTTAAAGAACATCTACAGTTTAAAAATAAGATTTGACTGACAATTCACTGAAAAGCAATGGGTAAAAAGCCAAAAAATATTAAATTTGAAAGATTTGAGGGGGGAATAAATTTTCCTTTTTCTGTAACAGTGTCAGATGGGAAAAAAAAAGTATTTTATTTCTCTCCCTCCAAACTTGCTCAGGTTTCTTTCCTGTCAATTCACACAGTAAGATGTGAGAAACTTTTAACAGGAAAATGGAAATGTAAGTTTATGCATTTCCCTTCACCCCTCTTCAAACCAATGAAGGATCAGACGTAGACAGAATAATCTATTTAGTATGTGATAGAAGTTTCATGTTTCTTATGACCAATTAAGGAAAAAGCATAGCATTCTAAGGAGAAGACTGACAGCACTGCATTGAAAGCATTGTACTGAAAGATGCATTCTTCAATAAGAAGCAGATAACCTGTTAGTGAATGTGTAAATCAGCTTGAGGCACCATCAAAAAAGCAAGAAGGATTTAAAAACTAGAATGCATGATTTAATTGCCTAAATCATTCTATGTTCCATAAGGACATTCACTGGTTAGCATATCCATTACTTTACGCTGCAGTGCTCTTACTAACTACGTAAAATGGAACAGAACGATTTGTAGGGTGTTTGCTATTTACTCCTAGCTATACATGTGTTTACCCTTCTCATTTTGTAAGGTTTGTTGCACCTAGCCATTGCTACTGAAAGGAAATTCAGCATGCTGGGAATGCAAGATGTTGGTAAAGACAACAGTGCAGAAGAATACGTTACTTCTGAGGTAAATGCACACAAGTAAATGGGCTTAAGCCCAAATTCACCTTGCATCCACACTACTTAGCTGCCACCCAAAGCTCAGCCTTTGGCTAATTTCCTAAACGCACGCCTATCTGCAACAAGGATGGGCCAGACAGGCAGCACCTGCCCTTGCCTCTGTGTCGTTCAGTCAGCATCAGAGACGGACCAAAGGGTTCTCTAAAGAATCCAAGTGACATGGCCCCAGAGCAGCTAGACTTCACAGGCAGCATAAGTTTGGGCTGCCCTTTCACATTGCCACTGCAGTTATCCAGCTGCACACATCTGGTGACTGGGATGTATACAGCTGGGCCAGGTTGCAGCTTGCCTGGCCAGTCCTTTCCTATGGCAGCCACAATAAAAAAAAAAAAAAAAACAACATAAAGTATCGGTTTTTTCCTATCATCATAGGCAAATATGTGTAACTTTCTACTGGCCATGCCAGTGCAGGATTTGATGGGCTTGTTTTAGTATGTTCCAATGTATCACAGAGGTAGAGAAAATTCACTAAACCCATACCAATGAACTTCAAAAGCAGCAGTGAAGATGCTGTGGAGCAGATATATCAGCTAGTCAAAAGTAATAAAGCCCTTATGAGTATTCCATGTCTATCTTCTCACCGCAGAAAGATATTTTGCTGTAACAGCAAGGTTGTTAAAGAATTTGAAGCACCACCTTGAAAGAATTTTGCCAAAATACTTTGGAAAAATCTTTCTTCTATACTAGAGGAAAGAATTTCCTCACTTACACAATTCTCTCTCAGCCTAAATATAGGTAGATAGCTCATGTCAGTACTGTACTTTGGCATAATATAAAACAAATCTAAGAGAGGCATATGAAGTGTGGTACCAGTAATAACTGCTATGGTAGAATCATCTTTTCCAGCTTCTTCAAGTGCTTTGATAATTTCTCTGTACATCTGCATAAGAGGAAAATCAACAAAGTACAAATGTGATGCTGCAAAAGATCATAAAAAGGAGATTCACACTGACAACAAGGAACTTGAAAGACAGCTTAACTACGGTCCTTTTAAGCATGAAAAAAATTTGCATCCACAGAAAGCTAAGTATTACATGTGAAGTATTTCTGACCATAAAGACACATGCTTGCAACACTCAAGACTTCCGATGCAAATCTAAAGGACAAAATAAGGTCCTTTAGAAAACAGTTATTAACTGGGAAGAGCTAGTTTTAAAACCTGAGAAGTAGTTTAAGTGGTCAAAATAATATATTAAAGAATTAACAGCAGTGGGGGGAAGTCCCTCTTCTGCTACCTTTGCAGTTGTGAAACGGGATGATCACATTCCCAACAGGATGGACTTCCTCATGAAGATAGCTATGGGAACCGAAACACTATCTAGACATACACACAACAGTGCTGAGCCAAAGACGGCTGCACACGTGCTTTGTTATACATAAGGCAGCAGTCAAATCTTGTATCCACAAAACAGGCTAGTCTTCCTGCAGTTTGCCATTTTAGTTTAGTGCAGATCATAATCCTGTAAGTAGTTTGAAAAAAACCCAAGAGACACAGAAAAGCCCAATCTGTAAAACTTCAGCTGAATGGTTCCATTTTGTACTGGATATTTATTCCTTTGGTTCCTTAGAAGTCAAGATACTAAGTCCTAATAAAATTCAGACCACCATGCTTCAGACAGTTCTGCTAAACCTGTAGTAATGATTCTTTAAAAACTTAAGTAGCTTACCCAGGAAAGAAAAAAATAATTAATCCTCCCAAGTTAATTTTTTTACCTTATGGTTGATGGCATTCTTCCTATCAGGTCGGTTAAACATTATCTTTGTGATATTGTTCTTGGTGGTAACTAGTATTGTTTCATAGCCATCATGTCTGCTCTCTTCTGGAGAAGCATCTTTTTCCTGGCTAGCAGATTCTGCAGAGACCAGGCTTGAGACAAGTTCAGTATATTTCTGTCTGGCATTATCCTGTAGGAAAGAAAAAAAAAAAAAAAAAGAAATAAAATCAAACAGGATTATTAAAGGCTGAAACGGAAATCAGTTTTTTATTGTTGTGGTTTAACCTCAGCT
>VZTL01074971.1:0-46833 GCA_013400535.1 Scopus umbretta
ATATATATATATATATAAATAGAGCAAAAAATATAAGGCCTCACTGCCTTCCTCCAGTCTTTTATCACCAACAGTGATGGGTCAGCCACAGAAACCTCCTGCAAAGACAAGGTGACTAAGATGGTGTGACATGCTCCTACCAGCACCTGGACACATGGCTGCATGTAACTCAGGGCTAGCAGGGGACATTCTTAGAGTCACCCACACTCCTTCTGAGAGTGTGATCTGCTAATCTGAAAAAAACCCCTTGTTTCTTTTAATCTCTTCTTCCTCCTCTGCTCATCTATCAATGGATTTGACCTTGCAGCTCTATGTCAGAGGCTCACTGTCTCTGGCGTTGGAAGAACCTGCCTTTATCTGCTCTCTGTGTTGGATACAACTCTACACCTTGTTTTATTTTATCACTTAGCATCCATCTATCTATCTATCTATCTATCTATTTCCTTTGTTCTATATATCACTTTATCTGTCTTATTTACACGTACACACTTCACTGCTATAGTATCCGAGCATCTGTCTGTTACAGGCAAAAGTAATAAACTAAACTGTTTCCACTGGCGGAGAAAACAGCATTGCCAACTGAGTGTGCTTTCAGCCAGGAGTGCTGTAATACCCTTTTGTTTCAGGATGGGACAAATCCAGGCTGAAGGGCTGAGATATGAGAGTAACTGTGGGCAACGTGGGCAGTGGTTTCTTACTTCTTCTTGCACACATTCTTGCTTTCAAATCATGTGATTGCTCTTCTTCCTCTTTAGAGAGTTGTGTGATGGTTAAACTTCTTGTGTTGAAGATCCTGAGTTTGATTTCGTTTTTGTGGGGGTGGATATCTCCCAAATCTTTTCTTCCTTAACATACAACCTTTCAGAGCATGTGGCCTTCCTTCCTGGGTATTCAGCAGTGAAATGAGCTGCCTTGGAGTGAAGCGTTGCAGACGATGGCTGGGCCTGTCTCTACCAGCCCAGCACGCAGCCCTCCATCCACCTGGGGACAGAGCACAGGTAGGGCCCTTCATCTGCTCAGCCACCTATCTGCCCTGAAGTCTCTGCAGGGCTTGAGTGACCTGCAACGTAGGATTGGATGAAACAGTTTATTTGCCAGATTTCCCATTGAGAAGCGAATAAATCTGCCTGTGTATTTGTTTTGACTCAGTGAAAAATTAATCTCAAATTTGGTAAATATTTCTGACCACTATAAATATATACAGGAGTGGGAGTGGGATTTCTTTTTGAGAAGCTGAAATTATTTTATTTTGCTGTTTCTGCAATGAATCATTTTGAATTCTCTTGTTGGAAGTGTTTTGTGTAGAAATTTCGCTTTCCATCGTGACTTTGAAAGACTTTTAAATAGCTGAAAATTAGATGTTTAATTAAACTCAAGCAATGGGAGGAAGAAGAAAGGAGCAAGACTGAGCAGTGAAAATGTTACTTCTTTTAAGAGAATTTCTTCAGGAAATGTTACTTCTTTTAAAAGAAATGATAGCCAAGCAAACACAAATATTGACGAAAGCTGCTGAGTTGTCATCCTCATAATCTTGGGCGGACGGCAGTCCTTTCCTAGGGGTGATGCTGTGAATTACTCAAAGTCCAGCTCTCAGTGTTATGCCTGGGCTCTGTCACATTTGTGGAGCAAACAATTCAGCTTTGAATAGTTCAGTTCAACAGAAGGAAAGAGAGCTGGTTCTTCTTGTTCGCTCTCCCAGCAGCGTCGTACAGCGCTGTGCAGGTACACGACAAGGCAGCCCCTCATGCTCTTTGAGGCACAGTGAATCGTGGTTCTACCGGTGAGCAAGAGAGACGTGGGCGCTCACTTGGTTGTACTTCTTGCTGAGGTGGAAGCATCAAGCACAGAGCTCATGCGTCTGCAGTGGTCGGCTCTCATATTTCAGGCTGAAAGTCAAAGCAAATGATGATTTAATGTAGGTGTGGTTTCATTCAAAGGTTTCCTGGTATTCCGAGGAAACAGAGTGAGAAGCCTGGAGCATTTTGTTCGAAGCATGTTGGAGCAGCAGCCAGGTGTGTCATTTATTCAGTTCAAGACTCAAAATGAATTGCTTATCTTTTCATCCTGGCTTCCCTCCCCTCTAATTCTTTCATCCTCGATGCTTTTTATTGATCCTTTCAGTGCTGGAGGAGAGTGAAGCGGCATTGACATCTTTTTCCTCCTCTTTCTCCCATGGCCATCAGGACACCTTGCAGAGACACACACACAAGGTGGAAACTGTCCTTCTCCTCCCATCCAAATGGCATTAACTCCAAGTCTCAGAAGGCCACCTGACTTTTCCGATGCATTTATATTGATTGGAATGGGGAGTTTACCAACAAATTCAAAACATCAAATACGCTGCAGAAGCTGATGCTGAGAACCAAGACACTGTTGCAGGGCACGGCGACACTGAGGGCCAAGTCACTGGTGGCTCTGATGTCCTGCTCAGGGTGTCACCCACGCCGTGGGGTGGGCTGCTGCAAGCAGGCAGTGCTGGATTACGCTGCTCAAATAGCTGGAGCTACTTTGACAACAGGAGCTGGTTTTCAAAGAAAACCCTAAACAAAAATGAGCTGGGCCATGGGCCAACGCTTGCTGTAATAAGCAGCTGCCTCCTCTGTGAGTGGGAAGGTACGCATACAACAGAAAGGTCCCTGGGCCTCGTATCAGAGGACAGATATTTGGCCAGAGTCTCCAGTCAAAAAAAAAAAACNAAGTGCCATGACCCCACTTCTCCAAAGGAAATTTATCCTATTACCTCTGGCCTCTTGGTTGAAGCCTCCTACAGAGGAGGCTGCTCGTTGTCACCAGTCACTGTTAGTGGTGAAATGTGCTTACGGGACTCTTCCAGGCTGAATTCAGCCAAAAATTCCTTTCCCTTGAGCACACATGGTCTGTCCCGAGTACTCCTCTTCCTCCGTGGGAAACTGCGAGCCCCTGCAGCCCAGTGTGCCAGATAAGACAGCTCTCTGCAGCCGCTCCAGGAGACTGATAACTGCATGAGTGAGTTAACTCCGTTAAATCTGATGGAGATGAAGAAAGCAACAGAAAGGACAGCAAGACAAATACAAATCAGCTTGTCTGTCAGGCTCCCTTCCAGGAAAGCTGCCTTCCCCCACTGCAGCAGTGGGAAGGAAGGTGGGCAAGAACTGTCTGCCAGCAAAAGTTTCTTTAAAGAGATTTCACATTGCTCATGAGTATTGATTGGGTCTCCAAAATGAAAAAAAGTATGTTTTGATTTCTGTCAAAACAAAAGCTTGTCTCTTTGTTCAGGCTTTATGAATTTATTTTTGTCCCCCCTTCCCTCCACTTAAGAAATACAGTGGGCCACGAAAAGATGTACAAGAACGGGGAGTTTAATGGATGGGCAAGTGATCAAATTTTAGTTCATTAAACACTTTGAAATTGATGTTCCTGTGATTTGGTGGGAAAAGGGAGGCAAGATTTCACCTCCTTCAAAGTGTCTTGTTGAAAAATCAGTCTTTTCCTCCCAGCTGATTATGATTCTGTCAGTTGGCGAGAGAAATCTCTTTTGTCTACGCAGAAGAATGACATCGGACAAAGCAAAGCTCATGGCTCTAATTAGGCCTTCCATCAAGGCAAAAATCAACACAATGGTGGCGCGCAGTTGGACATGCTCCCTGCATCATTTCACAGTCAAAGCAACTGCTAATATCTGAGGGTAGCGTGGGGGTGTGCAGCGGTTGTTCACACGTTGCAATGTGCAACATGAGCTTCTGTTTCCTTTCTACCTTTAAGTACTCGCAGCGTCTACGCTCCCTCCCAGTTCTGTAATAGGTATCCTGAACTCTGTGCTGGAAACCTTTAAGGGAAATAACCGTTATGTATCATGATAGCACAAGTTTAAGTGATCATTAAACGGTAGGAGTTACTATTTGAAATCTATATCCTCACTAATCAGACCATTCTGTTTCACCCCAGGTGAAATCCACCCCTGAGAAGAACAAGGCCAAAGCATAATTTAAGCTCCACTAAACCCTTGCAAAATAACTTCACCAATTCTGAGCACATCAGTTTTTTTTTTTTACATGGAATATAAAAACCTAACAAATTGTGCCAGGGCTCCCATCAGTATCAATTCCCTCTAATATTAAAGCCTGTATTGTATCTTTCTGCTGATAGCAAGCTCGAAAATGTATCGTGAACAGAACAAAAATAGAAAAGTAAATAAATGCTNCACGCCGTGGGGTGGGCTGCTGCAAGCAGGCAGTGCTGGATTACGCTGCTCAAATAGCTGGAGCTACTTTGACAACAGGAGCTGGTTTTCAAAGAAAACCCTAAACAAAAATGAGCTGGGCCATGGGCCAACGCTTGCTGTAATAAGCAGCTGCCTCCTCTGTGAGTGGGAAGGTACGCATACAACAGAAAGGTCCCTGGGCCTCGTATCAGAGGACAGATATTTGGCCAGAGTCTCCAGTCAAAAAAAAAAAACAAAAACCAAAAACACGAAAAAAAGCAGCATCTCACATCCGACGTACACATTTCTTGTGGCAACACCATGCATTGTCACTAGAAATATTCCATTTTACTCTTTAATTATTTGTTTGGGTTTTTTTTTTCCATAAGATACATAGCTGTGTTGAGAATTGCTTTTTGGCAGCAAAGGGCAGGAGGAAGAAAAATATAAAAAATATGTGTGGGAAGCAGACACTTTTGGTAAAGATTTTCTTTAAACACTTCCAAGCAAGTATTTCCAGGCACAGTCAAAAATAAGTTAGGAAAAAATAGAACCGCTTTAAAAACAAAAGGGAGAATTTCCTAGTCCCCAAATACGTGTCCTTCATTATTTGAATCTAAAGCAATCAGAAATCACTACTCCAGAGGAACAGCTCTGGGGGCTGCTCATTTTCATGTACAATGTACAACCCCCCCCNGAAGGAAGGTGGGCAAGAACTGTCTGCCAGCAAAAGTTTCTTTAAAGAGATTTCACATTGCTCATGAGTATTGATTGGGTCTCCAAAATGAAAAAAAGTATGTTTTGATTTCTGTCAAAACAAAAGCTTGTCTCTTTTTTCAGGCTTTATGAATTTATTTTTGTCCCCCCTTCCCTCCACTTAAGAAATACAGTGGGCCACGAAAAGATGTACAAGAACGGGGAGTTTAATGGATGGGCAAGTGATCAAATTTTAGTTCATTAAACACTTTGAAATTGATGTTCCTGTGATTTGGTGGGAAAAGGGAGGCAAGATTTCACCTCCTTCAAAGTGTCTTGTTGAAAAATCAGTCTTTTCCTCCCAGCTGATTATGATTCTGTCAGTTGGCGAGAGAAATCTCTTTTGTCTACGCAGAAGAATGACATCGGACAAAGCAAAGCTCATGGCTCTAATTAGGCCTTCCATCAAGGCAAAAATCAACACAATGGTGGCGCGCAGTTGGACATGCTCCCTGCATCATTTCACAGTCAAAGCAACTGCTAATATCTGAGGGTAGCGTGGGGGTGTGCAGTGGTTGTTCACACGTTGCAATGTGCAACATGAGCTTCTGTTTCCTTTCTACCTTTAAGTACTCGCAGCGTCTACGCTCCCTCCCAGTTCTGTAATAGGTATCCTGAACTCTGTGCTGGAAACCTTTAAGGGAAATAACCGTTATGTATCATGATAGCACAAGTTTAAGTGATCATTAAACGGTAGGAGTTACTATTTGAAATCTATATCCTCACTAATCAGACCATTCTGTTTCACCCCAGGTGAAATCCACCCCTGAGAAGAACAAGGCCAAAGCATAATTTAAGCTCCACTAAACCCTTGCAAAATAACTTCACCAATTCTGAGCACATCAGTTTTTTTTTTTTACATGGAATATAAAAACCTAACAAATTGTGCCAGGGCTCCCATCAGTATCAATTCCCTCTAATATTAAAGCCTGTATTGTATCTTTCTGCTGATAGCAAGCTCGAAAATGTATCGTGAACAGAACAAAAATAGAAAAGTAAATAAATGCTGAAGTATTAAAATAGGAAGAACACTAAAGTCTTGATTTCACAGCTGACAGGCACTTTGAAAGGAGACCAGTAGCATTATCCCTGTTTTAGAGATGGGAAACAGAAAAGCATCATGGCTTTCTCAAAGTCACATGGAAAGTCAGTGGCTGAGCTGACTGTTGAATCCACCTGCACTGTTCCAATCCCTAGGCCATATTGCCTGCATATAGCACACACATCACTTACAAACTCCTGGAGAATTTAACAAAGCAGGGCAGAAATGGGGAGCAGGCCTCCACATATCTAATTGTCAGAGAGAAGGAGAAAAATTATAATCAGAGCCATCTCTCCATTGTCTCCTTCTCTGCAGGCAGGGAGACCTCCAGTGATTTAGAAGAGCTTTTAATTAGCTACTCCATCTTGTTTGAAAAGGGAAGCATGGTCAGGGCTATGAATTAATACATATGAATTTATCCAAGTAATCTGGTTGCCCGGAGGACAGGAGCCAGAGGCATATGTAAATCTCTGAAAACATTGTGACAGACATACAGCACAAATTTTGGGACTTCGACAATCTCAGATTGTAAGTATTAGTTGAATACTAGCTGGTATGGAAGAAGAGTGGGAGGCTGTAGATGCTTTGCCAGCTGACTTCACTCGCTATCTCTGTCTGTAGCCAGCAGAGAGAGACACCCTCCCTGCACTTGGCTTAGAGTGGGAGCCTAACTCAGGTGCTCTGAATCTTCATCCAGGGGACCCAGGATGACTTTAGTGACTGTAGGAGGAATACAGGAAGTTTAACCATTTGTGTTAGCCACGGCAGATGGTGTGAGCACTCTGCCATGCTCTCAGAGAGGATAAGTAGCAGCTCTCTGGGAGACCAAGGTGATTGTTTTCTGGGTAGGGGCTTTGTGCTTGTGTAGACTTGGCAGGCAGAAGGACCTGAATTTGTCCTAGGCTAGAATTTGTTTCTCTGTATGCGAGCAGTAAAAGGGACTGAATGGACATAGAGTACTATCTTTCACCCCTTAATTTCTTTCCAGTTAGGTAATGGTCTTGTATTATTTTTATAAGCAGCAGTAATGCAACCTATGGTTAGAAAGGCCAATCTTTAAAGTCACAAAATTGAATTTGTCCCTCTCTCAGGTTAATTTTAGAATCCAGTTATGATCACGAAAAGATCTTGAAAGAAAAATAACAATAAAAATTCACTCCAGATATCTAGAGAAGATAGAGCATGAGCAGCAGCTGAAATGGTCTTGGCTTAATTGGGAAAAAACCCCAGTCTATCTTGATTTGCCTCATGTGAGGATTCAGGAGTAAGAATGAAAAAAATACTTGCAAAAAGCAGGAAACTTTATTTCTTCTGTAAGATCTAATAGTTCTGACAAGTACATTGAAAACATATCAGAGAAGAAGATCTTACTGTCCCCAGATGGAATAAGAGTGAAATTAGCAAATGGCACATTAACATATTTCTGATTATATTCCAGCCTTCCTGTGAAAGGAAATGTTATGGGGAATTAATTAATTAATTTGTATAGTTTACATGATACCTAATTGGCGCTTGGAGTGAAAGACAATGAAGAGCCTCTGCATCTGAGACAGAATCCTTTCTAAAAAGGATGAAGACTTTCACCTTTGTGGTTAGTCGGAGCCTAAGCTTCAGGCTTGTTGTCATATGCTGTCTTCAGAGGCACGTTGCGTGATCTCTTGAGAAAGACTTCACAGGAATTGGGTGAGAAGTGGTTTGCACAGCCCGACAAAGTTACACGTTCTACCCCAAGGAGTAGTTAATGCCTTCTACAAAGTGCACTAAGAACAAATACAGGGAGGCACCTGATCTTCTGGTGATTTAGGGCACTCGCATGGCAAATGGCACTTACACCTTGAACTTGCTGCTCTAAATAGCGGACTGTAGAACAGCTACAACGTGGGAGTCTGCAAGAACTGGTAGTCTTTTAGCCAAAGAGCTCCTCAGAGTTGAGAGAGACCCTAGGTTGCTGAAAGGATAAAAGCAGAAATCTGAAAGATCACCAACGGTGTCATCTGGATGACCTTCTCAGGTGGGGGGAATAACTATTCTTGTGCCATCCTGGAGACCTGTATCCCATACCTTTCTATAAACCTCCAATGATCAGGAGAATTTTAAGAGCAGATTAACACACATCTGCTAGGGACAATCTTGTCCTCGGTGTGAACAGACTAAACTTTTAAAGTGTCTGTTCAAAGCTGTGTCTTTTTTGAATTTTAACTAAGAAATCCACGTGGTGCTTGAGCAACTTTCTCCTAGGAAAAAAAAGTCTGTGGAAAATTCAGTTTCTCTACAATGGCTTCTCTAAAAGGTCTATTTTAAAAGTGTATCAAAAGGAATTCTGATAGCTACAGTGCTTAGCAAATCATTAACGTGACTATAACAGAAGTAATAGTTGATACCTGTTTCCATGAATTCCACAAATACTTTTAAGTAGTATATGACTTCAGGAACTAGAGGAGGATGGACTTGGAGTCAGTAAAGACAGTCACCTATATAATTTTGGAAACTTAGGTTAGTTTTCCAAAATGTTAAAAGGATATATAATCCTTAGTAATCCAAATAATATGAATAGCAACCTCCTTAAGCAGTACAAACAAAACCTCACAGCAAAGGGAATTTAACAGGGGTTTTGCTTGCAAAGGGAATGGAATAGTCTCTGAAAGACAGGTTCAAATATTGTCCTTTTGGATTACCATTGCAGTTTGTCTCTGGGGGAAAAAAAAACCAACCCAAAACTCCTGCTTCACAGAAAGCCAGGCCAAACATATTGCTGGTGAACAGCTGCCTGGAAAAGAGGCAAGCTCTTCCCACTGATGTGGACCTGGAAGGTAATAATATCCCTAACAAGGCTCGGATGCAGCTTTTGAAGCCATTTGCTGCCGTTCCAGATCAGAGAAGATGCTTGGATAGTCATTGCTAAAAGCACCTATTGTTCCACCCAGGTCTACCCAGATCATGCTTTTCCCAGCAACTGCTCCTAGCCATACCCAATATTATTATTTTTCCAGGCTTTTGCAGTACTGAACCTCCAGATCAGTGGAATAGAGAATGTGTTATTACATGTACCGGATTTGGTATGTCAGAGAAGATAACCTTCCTCTGGTGCAGCTTGCAGTGTGATATTCTCATTAGCCCTGTTACTGAGAGCCAGACAAAGTCCTAACAGAATTAAATCACACATTTCTAAAAGTCAGGCTGATTAACCTAGCTGGAACAAACTAACAAGGTAGATGTAGGTAGGGTGCCCTGAAGTTTCTCAATTAGAACTTTGTGCACTGAAAATAAAAATGCATCACAATTATCGCTTTTCAAAGCAAAAGGTCATTTTTCTCTTTTGTGAGAGAGAAAAGTAAAAAAAAATACCCTACAATGTTCTCAAAACAAAGTTCAGGTTTTCCATTCAAAAGAGCTTTTCGCTTAGACATGTATGTTACATAAATAGGCAGAAGCTTTTCAGAATGTTCAAAAGTGAAATGAAGCTCTTCAAAATCATTGGTATAAAAATATTCATTTTATGCCCAAGTAATATTAGTATATTTGAGAGAGAGGTTTTAGTTTCCCCTATTAATCAATTAATTCTTCTGTTTTCCTTTCTGTTTTGAAGAGGATTTTTCTTTTCTTTTTAATCTTGATGTTTTTTCCCTGGAATAAAAATAAAATCTTAATTTTAAGTGGCACCTTCCTCATCTTATATAGTTTTTTGAATGAGGACTAGGAGAAATGCTTTGATCTTTGGTTTCATTGTATCGGGCTCAGTGTTGGAGTTACTAGCTGCATTCAGAGCCTGAGTGCCGCAGAAGTTCCTGCTAGGTGCTATAGGGACCTTAAAAACCTATTAGTGTGTGAAAAATCAAGCAGTGGGAGTTGGAGTATGGGAACCAACAAGAGTTAACTTGTCCTATGGACTTGATATATTCATTTTTTAATTCATTTTATCAATTGCTCTGTGTAGTCAATTCACTGAATCATTCTAATTACTTATTGATTGGCTGCCGGTGCATTGGAACATCAAAGTCCCTCTGTCATCGCAGGCTCACTCGTTGATGACAGCATCCATCTGTAATGCATGGGCTCCTTCTTTGCTCCTTATCTCTGGGCTGTACAGCTGACACTGGCTTGTCAGCGGCTCTGCAGGACGATCTACCGTAGCTTCTTCCCACCAGGAGTAAAGCAGTAGCTCCCAACAAAATTATTAGTATTACTCTACCTACTTAATCAGATTTCCTGGTGCTCAAGGGGCTCATTCAGTGGATGCAATCTGGGATAATCCTGCTTTATGCAAAGCCTTGCTTTATTGGTTGCATGTTTAAATCAAACTTCAAGACTAAACTCCCTGAACACCGTGCTCTGACCTTGATGTGGGCATGAGGGGCTGACTTCCTATTCCATCTTGTTTAAGTACACTGGGCCGTGAAGCTTTCTCCTCCATGTAGGAATGTTACATCTTTTGACTGTCCTCCATCCAGGCAGTCTGTGCCCTCAGGATGAAAAAGGAAAGCTCCCCTTTGAAGCCAATAACTGTGAGATTTGGGACTCTCACCGATTATTATTTTAGACCCGAGCAAAGCCCCCTGCGTGCCGTTCTCCTCCGCTGAGATGCCTGAGCTGCTTGTCCGGAGCGGGCGTAGTTGAAAGCACAGCATTTTATAGTGAATTACCACCGCCCGTGCTGTGCCTCTGTTCAGCAGCTGAGTGGCCAGCAGTTCAGAAGCAGTGACTGCACAGCCACCCTAGCCTCATCAGTCAGATTTCTATCCTTCGGAAAGAAGGATGGTCTCAGAAGAAGAGAGGTTGGTCTCAGAAGAAATGTGGGACATCTCTGCCCTGGCCTACACCTCCCCTAAAAAGATTGTTTTGTGACCCTGTGTGGCAGCTACACCAAAGCTGATTACAAATCAAAATAAGTGTTTTCAAGGCCCATTTCTTTGTTAGGAATCTTGAATTATTTGTACTATGTTAATAAAGTTCATCTAGGTTACCTGAACTGTCTCTCAGTTGTTTAATAAATTACACACTGAGGGCTTGAATTGAACAAAAGTAGGGGATTATTTGAACATGCTGGTGACTGACTGATCTCCAAGCAAGAAAAAATTCTATGCGGTTGAAAACAAGTGGTCAGGACGTTGAGAGAGCTGGGGAGTCTCTGTGGGGTAGGATGGGGGGACTCTGGAGATCAGATATAGGGCAGGAGTATCTGGAGGAGGATACAGAGGGGTCGGTGTCCTGGTTTTAGCTGGGATAGGGTTAATTTTCTGAAATGAAAAAATCCAAAACACAGCACTATGCCAGCTACTAGGAAGAAAATTAACTCTATCGCAGCCAAAACCAGGGCAGTTGGCATGACAGCCTAGCTCATGAGACAAACCCTTGAGTAGAGAAGAGTAAGCACATTGTGAAGGTCTCTGGATACTCATTCAGTTAGGCCTTAACCAAAGTGGAGGAAGAGACCCTGCCTTCCCTGCTAGGAAAGAAAAAGTCAGTACTGAGGCTGTGGTCTAGGCTTCAAGTGAATCCCCCTCCAGACATGCGTCCCTCCAGCAATAGTGTGCCTGTGGCTTTCTTGGCACGGTTCAGCTACTGGACCTAGATGTGTTGTATATTCAGCCCTTCCAGCCAGTGCTTCCTCCTGGTAGGAGATGGGAAGACGCAGCACACCCCAGTCCTGCTTGTGCAGTTCTTCTCCCACTCTCACTCTTTGGCTGAGAAGCGCTACATCTGTCTGCAGCATTCCTGGCTCTTCCCTCTAGGATGCCTGGTTGGTGCAAGGGCTTGGCCAATGAAGAAAAGAGGGGCAGGTTTTGATAACTGATGTCTTTTCTGTCTGAGACAGAGTCCGGTCCTTTAGAAATCTGTTTGGGTGATGGAGGAAAGGAGGAGACAGACAGAAAAAGAGTGATATCAGGCAGAAAGACTGAGTCAGCATTGCACTAGGGAGAGCCAAGCATCTGCTAATTAAGGCATTCCCTTAGGAGACTACAAATCCAGGTTTAAAGCCATCTTATGCCTGAATCAGATATCCTGCATTTACAACTTCTCAAAAATTGTAACAAGTTCTGGAATTTTCCTGAAATGCTTCTCTTTATGCTCCTACATGTAAATGAACTGGAGCTGCAGGTTTTAAAATGTTTGACTTGAATAGCTGTTGTTTAACATCCCCTTAATGATATTGAATTCTTTCTGTGCAATCAAACATTGCTTAGGGCTATTGGAAAGTGAAGCATTTCATTATCCTCGTAGGATATGAATACATCATCCAAATTCTTTCCAAATACAGAACTGAAATATTTATTGACTAGTTCTGCTTGCTCTGTGTCACAAGGCTAATTTTCCATCCTGTTTAGTGCTGGACCCATTGGAACTGATTCAGTCTGAAATGTTTAGGCTCAAGTCAGTGTGCTCTCAGCAGCAAAACAAATGTGTTTGCTTTGTGTGTCACGCACTTTCTTTCCTAGGAAGAAGGTCAGGTTGGGAAAACCCAGGAATTCCTCTTAAGGATGTTTTTTATCATTTTGCTGAAAATCCTGTATTCTGTTTTGTTTTCTTAGGGGGGGTTGTCTAGAGTGATAAAAGCAAAAAAAAAAAAAAAAAATTTAAGGGGGTGGTATGACAAAAAAGGCATAAATCTGAGGGTCAGAAGGACCCTCAGATTGTCTCTTAAGGAGAAGACAGCTCCACGTGCACTACTCCTGACAGTGCTTGTCTAACTCCTCCACCAAACCCTCCGGTGGCTGGGATTGCACCGTGTGCTCGTGGAACGCGCGCAGTTCCTGGGGAAGGAAAGAAAGAAAAACACCTTCAGGTTTTTTCTAAAAACAATATTCTGATTGAGAGGAAAAGCTTTAAGGGAAGCATTTAGCCCAGCCTTAACAAGAAGTTTTTGCTTGTAAACAGACATTAAGGATACCCCTTTGAATAGGAAGCTCCAAGAATCATTTTTTCTCCTAATGCTCTTCTGCAGAGACCGAGCACGTGTCGCTCCCTTCAAACTGATGGGAGAAAGGAGGAGAGTTGTTTCTGAGGGCAGACTTTGGTTGTTCATATGAGAGGGTTTTAAGGGACAAGTGAGGCTCTCGGCTCCTGCCGATGGGAGTCATCTCTGTGCATGTGTGATCACTTCTGTTCTGCAAGGGCTTTAGCTCCCATTTGCCTGCAAAACAAGAACTATTCCCACACTTGCCTGCTCTGAAAATCACAAACTGCTTTGTAATGACTTTGCCTACTCCTTTAACAGTTGATTTTTCCACTCATTGCTTCAGCTTGGCCCCTATCCTTCTCTTCAGTATAGGAAGAGAAAAACCAAACACTGCTGTGTTTGTTCATAATGTCTCTTTGACATTCATTTCACAAGAGCCTGGGAACTGTCAGAGCCATAACACACGTCAAATTAACATTTATTTTTTTCTGAAATGGTAATTATACCCTTTTGTACTGTGCTGAGCTTGTGTTTTTTGAAGTGTAAATGTGGAAGTTACATCAAAGTTGCATTTCTGAGACATCAGTATGGGGGCCAGTTGTCCACATGCTCAGTGAGAAGACTTCTGCAGTCCTGGTGGACAACAAGCTGGATATGAACCAGCATCTGTCCTTGCAGGAAAGAAGGTCCAACAACCTCCTGGGCTGTGTTACAAAGAGCATTGCCAGCAGGTCAAAGGAGGTAATCCTTCCCCTCTCTCCAGCACCGGTGAGACACAGCTGGAGTGCTGCATCCAGGTCTGGGTTCCCTAGAGAGAGACATGGGCATACAGGAGCTAGTCCAGCAAAGACGCAAAGATGTTTAAGGGACTGGAGCATCTGTAATACAAGGAGGGGCTGAGTGCTGGGGTTGTTCAGTGTGGAGAAGAGATGGCTCAGGGGGTCTGTCAATAGCTATAAAAGCTTAATGGGAGGGAGTAAAGAAGACAGAGCCAGATGCTTCTCAGCGGTGCCCAGTGAAAGGAGGAGGCAATGGGCAGAAATTAAAACACAAGAAATTCCTTTTAAACCTAAGAACAACCTTTTATTTTGTGAGGGTGGCTGAACACTAGGCCAGGCTGTCCAGACAGGTTGTGAAGGCTCCATCCTTGGTGACACTCAGAAGGTGGCTGGACACGGCTCTGAGAAACCAGCTGTACTTCTCATCCAGGCCACATGTCTGTTAATTAATGTACAGTGTTATTCCCATCCAGAATAAGCCAGTGGAAGCTCTGGGCAGAGAACCATACTTGTAAGGAGCACTTGACCTCAGACATGAAGCCTGCAAGTACAGGGCTCCAGAAACACTGAAAGAGGAATTTGGAGGTATCTCACCACCTTTATGGGCTGTGCTTTCACAGGCTGGTGTAACTCCAGTAACGTCAGCAAACTGCACTGGATTTGCACCAGAATAACTCCAGCTTGTTCTCGGTGTGTTCAGCCCATGCACAAGTTGGGAGGCTGACTTGGGCCTGAGGTGAGGGCTTGCATCTGTTTGATTTGTGGACAGCTTATTCATTTCATGAGCTCACCTGGCTGTTGAGTGCTGTGTCCATTGCCATCAGGGTTGTGACAGCAAAGCTTGGCCACCTTAGCCAGACACTTTCCATCAGCAAGGCTTAATGTAGGACCGTTGTGGTTCATAGGCACCCACAGCTCTGAAATTAATGTCCTTTCAAAAATGACTCAAAGCGTCCTCTGCATGACTGCAGGGTGTGGCTCTTGGCCCAGAGCGAGCACGTTTGGAAACAAAACATTAGCGAAGATTCAATAAAAATGGAATGATAGGACGCAGTACCTGCAGGGGCAGGGGGCTGCAGGCAGGGGCATACATGCTTTCATTCAGTCTCTGGTCTCATTAACACATGAACGCTGGCTGGAAATCTATCATCCTTTCCAGGAGAAGGTGGTAGAAGAGACCTGATAAGGTAGAACAGACAAAGCCATTAACGTGAAGAAACAGATTGGCCTGCTCTTTCTGCTGAAGCCTATCAGAGCAGATGACAAGAGACACAGACATCTCCTGGTTGCAATCTCTAATCACGCAGAAGGGAGACATTGCGTAGCACTGGACTGGTTATTTCAGCAGCAACAGGCTTGAAAGAGAGTGTCTCTGCCTATCTGCAATCTGTGTAAGGCCTCCATGAATTTAATCTCTTTAAAGCTGGTACTCGCAACAAATCTGTGAAGCTGAACAGTGCTGTCAGTCCCACATCACAGCAGGCAAATGAAGTACCTGCGTGCCTTCAAACACCTTTTCTCCCTGCTGTGGCTGAACGTACAAGCTCACAATACAATAAAAGGAGAGATGCACTGTGGCATAGAGCAGAGCCTGTAGCTTAAACAGGAGAGGTGGGAAAACCCCTAATGTGCCAGTCTCTGGTGGGGAGTTCCACCCTGAGAGAAGTCTATTGCAGGGCAGGAAGCTGAAGACCAAGGTGACATCCTTAACTGAGGGTCAGTTCTTGGCCATGCTAACGTGCCTGTATCTTGGCTACCACCTGCCTAAGGAAGGCTGTGCTCAACAAGGGGATATCATGTACTGTGCAGGGGGTCAGTGCTCCCTCCCTCTCCCGGTGGCCATCCTGTGAAGGAAGCACCATGCTGCAGCACCGTGCTCCCTCTGTTAGCCCAGTGAGTCTGACCTGGTGCCAAAGATGAGCTATTTTAAAAAGTAAGATCGGGAAGATAAGGAAGAGGATCGTTCTTTCAGGAGCATGCAAGGCCATCTGTCCTCACAGAAACTGTAGAGATACACAGTTTTCTCCACTCCTTTCTCCTCTACATCTGGCATTGCCAAACCAAGGGCATGATACATTCTTCCTTTTGACCTTGAAGGGCAGATGATCACCTGGCTTTCAGGCAGCTGTCTCCTTGCATCAGCTGAGTATCAGCCTTGTGAGCATCACATAAATCCATCCCCATGTGACATGTCTGCAAAGCGAGTAACAAGATATTTCCATTTCAAGGTCTCTGCATTAGTGTAAATGTTACTGTACAAGTGTATCCAAGAACCTCATCTACCAGTTCAAAGTTCTTCACAAGATTTATGAGCTGTTGGACGTCTACACGTGTATGATATTGCCATAGCTACTAATTATTAATAACACCTCGTAATGAAGGCTAACAGTGTGTCTCTGGAGGGAGGGAAAGAGGTTTCTGTAGCTTTTGGGTCCATCCACACTATTGCTTAGCAACAAACTTGAGGTCTCTTGATAAGCCCAAGACATAGAGTCATAGAATGGTTTGGGTTGGAAGGGACCTTAAAGATAATGATCTAGATGATTTCATCTACTTCCAACCCCACCCTGCCATGGGCAGGGACACCTTCCACTAGACGAGGTTGCTCAAAGCCCCATCCAACTTGGCCTTGAACACTTCCAGGGAGGGGGCATCAGCTACTGGAGGGCTGAGAGGGATCCTTTTCCTTGCAGCTCTGTCCACACAGACTAGCCGAGGGAATCTCTTCTCTTTGACTTTTGACGATCAATGCAAGAGTAGAGCAAGATGCCTTTGGGAGTTGTACGAAACTAGCATAATTCAGGGATAAAGAATTGTAAAATACTTTGCCTAAGGCTGAAAGGAAGCACATCTATTGTGAGTTTAGAGTGCTGATCAGATGTGGTCCGTTTAATTGCACTTCTGACCCATCCTGCCCTCTCTCTCTCTGTCGTACCATGATTATGGGTTCCCTGGCTCAGTTTGTCTCAGCCTGTCATGTCATACCAAGCCCATGATAAGACACAGGGGAATAGGAGGTGACAGGGTAGGAACAGCCTGATGGGCTGTGAGGCTGGAAACAGAGGTGAAGTGAGTTATTTTAGGATGGGATGCCAGCAACTGACAGATGATATAAACCAGGCTTGACAGATGAAAGGGCCGAGCTGCTGTTTTCAGCCTTGGCAGAGGAACTTATTGACCTTTAAAGATGGTTTGGCACATCCCCCACTGCTGAGTCACAGCAACCCAGCAGTGAATGGGTTCCTCTCGCTGCCTGTGAAGGAAGGAGGCTGTCATGTTTAAGGCACAGCATGCTGGAGAAATAGTTCAAAACTTGGCTGTTGCACTGGCCTGCAATAGGCCCAGGACCAAGTTGCCCCAAGCTGGAGTCACCTTAGATCTAGATGCTGAACAGATGTCTAAGACAATAAATTCAGTTCCTCTCTAGTCAAGAGAGACAAGCATGCCTCAGGGGTGGTACAGCCCATTCAAGACAGACATCTGAGACACCTGGAGATGAACTGCTGTCTGGTAGGCCCACATCTCTATAGAGGCTTAAAAGTGTGTTTGTGTGGTGGAGGACAGGTGACTTGCATAGATGGAGACATTTGACAATTAGGTGTCTAACATTAAGTGAGGTGAATCCCACCCTTTGTGTCTCTGCATGTCATCTCCAAAAGGCATGAATAAACTGTCTTGTCTCAATTTATCATGAAAACTCTTCTAAAACCTGCATGCCTTGTGTGATGCTTATTTGGAAGCATGGATTGAGCCATGGCTTTCAGATGAGTCTTTTACTTCAAGGTGGAATTTTGAGGCTCTAAGGGTTTGGAGTAAATCCCCACTGTCCTGACCTGTCTCTGTACCATCCTCCACCTGCCCCAGTGTCAAACATGGAATTTTGAGACCCAATAAATCAGCTCTTCTCTCACTTTAAGGAGGAGAAATTTCCTTGCAGTCAGTGGAAACCATAAGTGGTGAAGCAGGGATTGCATTTAGCTCAGAAAGCTTTTGGGAATATCCAATGCCTAAGTGAAATCAGAGGAAACTTGATTAAAGCAATGGCATACAGGGCCTCTATGACTTATGCTTTGACTAAGGTTGTTTTCTAACACAAGCTACTCAGAAGCATGGAGATTTGCCTTCTGGCATGAAACAATTCCTTTGACTGTTAGTTGTATTTTCTCTGAAAATCATAGCCATAATACAACTTCTGCAGATGCTGTTGGGATGATACATAATACTCAAGTCTGCCCTGGGGTAAAAAGGATTTTCCATAGATTGTCAGAGTGTCTGCTCTTTATGACATTAGTCCTGCTAATCATAGCAGGTTTGTATCGACACATTTCATTTCAGTTGCCATGATAAAAAAAAAAACAAAACCAAAACGAAAAAACCAAAACCAAACAAATTAACCATGAGGAATCCCCCTTTGCCTGTGTTGTATTAGCCAGGGCAGATGGTTGTATCAAATCAGATTTGGATACCAAATTCTTCCCGCCACTGGCCAGAGTGGTAATGAAAGGTAAAAGAATCCAGAAATTTTTTTTAATGGATAACTTTCTTTACCCATTTGGTCTGAATTCAGTCCTCTTTCAAACTAAGTCATCATAGGAAATTCAGGTAACGTTCAGAGTTTAGTTCCCACTGCTTGTTCAAAATTGACTTTTTGCAAAGTGAGGGCCCAAGGTATTTCCCAAATAGAGAACTTTGTGCTTAGTCTTAGAGAGGGAAGCTCTGTGCATCTTTCTCACCCCAGTCCATGGGAGAGCTCTGCGCCCAGGCCATATACTGCTATTGCTTGTCAAATCCAGACCTGCTGCCTGAGCAATCCATCTCCAGCACCTTCCCAGAAAAGTAATACCACTTTAATTTAGCAGCACGGCAGAGGAAACTTTTAGGTGTGAGAAGGCAGGAGTTGGGGATTTTTTACACATTGTGAAAAGGGAAGAGAGAGCATCTGCCTCCTGAAGTCTGCCTGGCGTCATGTTGGTAATAGATCTCAGGAGATAACAACCTTCTCTGTAAATGCCTCCCAGACCTCGTTCTCAATAAAGCTCAAGTGAATCCTTACCAAGGGCGTGTTCTTGCATAGTCTCATGTCTCCCCATGATACGATCTTGTGAGTATGTTGCAGTTTAAAGAGGCAGGAAGATCCCTGGGTTAAAGAAAGAGCCATGCAGCAGCTCTCTGCTTAGGGGGCATGAACAATGGGAGAGGATGAGGTTCCAGCACAGCAAAAAGCCACCGCATTTCATTGCTGCTCAGTGGTGGGGATGGCTTTTATCCTCTGTTTACCAGCAGTGCCCATAGCCACGTGAACTTGAAAGCACTGGCTCCAAATTGAAGAGTGCTTTTACAGCTGCAGCCGAGGACTACTGAGCTATTAACCTCCGGGCTGTGAGAGCCCAGCCTGTTTGCTGGCAGGTCACCAAAGCAGTGTAAAGGGTGAAGATGCTGCTTTTCCTCTCATGTTCTGAGAACTTCAGGTAAGAGAGTCTGCACAGCGTGCTGCAAAGATGGACATCCCACCCCTGAGTGAAGAGCGGAAAGAAATTGGTTTGCAGGTGTTTGCTAAAGCCTCCTGGTGCAGCTTTGACATTGAAGCCTGAGATCTGCCTGTTACAGCAACAAAGCAGGGATGACAGCCTGAGAGACCCCTGCAGACTTCTTGCCTGCTAACTCTTACTCAAAAATTATCCACAGGAGTCCAAATGCAGTTTATTGGATATGTATTCTTATATAATCCCAATATATATATATACCAATGTAACCCCAAATCAGTTTTTTAAAATAAAAATTCAGAATAATCCACTTTTACATGGTTATTCTTTAAAGAAAATTGGTTTCTGGTTTTACTAAGAGATATTACTGTGTTTTCTCTTTGAAAGATAACTGAGAAACATTTATGCTGCTCCCCTTGGGTTCCACATGGAACGTACTGACATTCACATGTAGTTAATATGTTTTCTAAAAAGACAAAGCTTCCCTTGGGCTTCAGCAAACATTTGAAATGAGTTAGAGGAGGATTGGGAGTGTAATATTAGCTATGTTATTGCTTTCTTATATTGCTGCTGGAGGAGGTGAGACTCTTCCTGTCATGTGTGAGAGGGAAAAGAAAATACCGTAATGACACCTCTTAGCCAGGAGAAATCCCTGCTCTGGCTACACTATGGAGAGACCCAGGTCCTGGGAGTAGAGGCGTGGCAATGCACGTAGGCTCTGAAATCTCTTATCATTTTAATCTTGCTGTAGTGTTGAAGGTATACAATCCCTGCAGCATGTTCATGGAAGCCCAACATTTTAACAGTGCAGGGGGGAACTCACAGCTGGGGTGAGTGGTGTGATCGGGGCAGGACATGGGAATGCCAGGGCTTGATTCCCGAGGGATGTAGCAGGTTCGGGCTGGAGACTGGGTCTGGCATATCAGGAGGCTGCAGGGTGTACAGAGCTGCACCTATGAGTGTGTATGGGCTGATGTATATTTAGAGATACGGAACAGATTCCTTGCTGCAGTCTTTTCCTGGACCCTTCATCCCCAGTATGGAACCTGGGTCTGTCCTAATGACAGGCTCTGATCTGCTTATCTGTTCCTATCGCAGGCTCTAATCTGCTGGCTCGGGAAGGAGAATTCCACACCCACAGCAGTCAGCATAGTTTTGCCCCTCTGTCTCAGTGCATTCCATTCTCCAGCACTGTATGCTGTTGAGCAAAGATGCCTTCAGCATCACAGAAAACGCTGCCCTGACAGAGGGGGTTTTAAATTTTTTACTTGCTTAGAAGAAAAACAATGCTGGAAGCAATGAAGCAATGGATTTTTAAGTTCTAATTTTGCTTCTTGATTAAACATTTAAAAGATTGCATAGGTTCGACAGAAGACCAGACTGCCTATTAGCTTGCAGTTGCATTAAATGTATCAAATTAATTTAGCCCTGGCAGTCTGCCAGGAACAAGCACAGGATTTGCCTTAGAGACAACCCAAAATCAGGTTTTTAAAATAAAAATTCAGAATAATCCACTTTTACGTGGTTATTTTTTAAAGAAAATTGGAGAAATTAATTGCTTCTAATTTATGCCGTACTGAGTGAATGGGAAGCCGACACCATCTTTGATACTTCGGTTCCAGCTCTGCCTCTGCCTGAGGTTCTAACAGTGAGAAAATAATGTATGAAAATGTTTTTTCCCAAATCTGTATGAGAATTTGAGCTAATTGATGGGAAAACTGGAAAGAGTTGGATGAAGTTGCATAGTGAATTTGTTCAAAAACCAGCGTCGTGGTCTGGGCTGAAGCGAGAGGCTCCCCTGCCGCCCAGCTGTGCCATGGGTTGTGGGTTCTGCCTGTGGCTACAGAGGGCATGTGCTGAAGCACAGAGGAGCTCAACTCTGCTTGTGCGTTGTTAGGCTTTCATAGAGCAACTGCAGCAGGATGGACACGACCTCATCTGATGTGAAGCCTGATAATGTAAAGCTTACCCGTGAGCATTTGCACTTCTGAGTATTTTGAATGAAATTTTCTGGGAGCTACGCCATGCCCTGTGTTGGTGCCTGGAAGAAGGGGTGGGAAATTATGCTGCATTTCACTACGGCCATGTGCTTAAATGTTTTCCCCTTGCTCTTACAATGAAGGTGTTTTATCCACTGATATATGACAGGCTCTCTGAAGGCAGGCACTCTGTGCTGAGTGCCCAAGGAAAGCAGAGTACGTGCTGCTGTAAATCTGGGGAAAGCTATCTGACAAAGCTGTATGTATGCTTTATGGCAGCTCCGTTCTCGCCATGAATATCAGACACCCATACTAACACAAGTCAGTGATCTTGGTCCCTCTCCTAGGAGCTAACTGAGCAGTTCAGCAGGACTTGAAATCCTGCTGAAAGGAGAAATGCAAGAGCAGCATGAAACTGCCAAGTAAAATTGAAAATTTCTAGATGTACCTTTAGGTGATACAAAGTGATGGTGGGCAAAAAGTTTAGTTTTTTCACCAGAGGCTTCCACACACCCCAAAATCCTAGTGGATGCCCGTGGTAGGAAACAAGCAGGGTTGGCCCATCATGTTGCAGAAGGACAGAAAATGAAAAACTCATTTTCTTTGTCCCAGCTCTAGTGGTGGCAACCTTTCACGGTGACCACAGGTGAATTCTGTACATGGGCGGTAGGTAGGGAAGTTCTGGTTTTTGCTTTGCATTAAGCTGGAGTGTAGAAGGCCCCGGAGAACAGGCCTTTAGGAAGAATCCTGCTTTCATTCCCATCCAACAAAATTCCATTTCTAATTTCTTTGATGATATGAGACTTCCAGAACTTGTGCTGTATTGTCAGAATAGAAAGACTCATACCCTGAGCCACGGAAGTGTCACACTCTTCAGTTCCTCCCTTCTCCCTTTGAAGGTGACAATAACATTTCAGCAGCAGAACTTCACCCTCAGACATCATTTTCAGTTTAGCTTTCATGCAGGGAGGAACAAGTGGGAAGTGACTTTCCAGCTAGAGCAACTCTCCCAACCACATTGCACACAGGCATGTGGGAAGTCCCTGCTCTGGAAGTGCACCCCTTGCATGCTCCCTGCTTGCATGTGCTGTTGCAGGAGCTAGAGACAGCTGCCCTCTCTGCACACAGCATGGTGACTCGCGGGGGTTAAACCAAAGGTAGATTATTTCCTATAAGTGCACAAATAAAACCCTTACCATTTTTTGCCAGATTATTTTTTCTTGCTTTATGTTTGTTTTTTGGGGTTTTTTTGCTTGGGGTTTTTTTTTTTTTATATATAAATCTTGAAAGCTAGATGAATAGGAAAAGTGAATTGCATTGGTTCCAGTTTGCAATGAGAGCGCAATTTCAATTGATTTAAAGGAAGGAAAACGTCAGGTAATGATCATAGAAAGAGGCTGAAATTAGTCAATAAATAAAGTGCAACGTCCCATCCTGCCTTCAGTTTCATTTGACTAGATATACTTTGAGACTAACTTCTCAGAAGATAACGCGTATGCTGCTCATTTATAGACAGCCTGGAGTACTGCATTCTCCTTGTATGGGGCACTTGACCAGCACGGGTCTGGCAGAGGATGTCCTGTAATAAATGCTGTGCCTAAGTATTCATTGTTCAGGACTTTATTCTGAAAAATTATTCTGCTCACAATCTGGAATATCTTGGAATAATATTAACTACCCTTTACCGTTGAGGCTAGCAACTCTGCGAAGAGAAGTTATGTCTAATTCATTATTTGTATTCCCATTGTACGTATGGAAATGGTTTGTGGAACAGATGAGTGAGCTGAACTGCTTAAGGTGGTGGCAATTACGGGTTAGAAACCAGGACACCTTGAATTCTCTGGGAGACCCTCTCACTGCTGTAGCATGCTCTCTTCCCTACCTGACGGACAGAAGGCATTGGAAGTGTGGGGAAGGGGTGTCTGAGAAACAGGCTGTCACATTTGTGAATCACCTCAGGACATATCCACCTTCAGGCACAGTTAGAGCTATAGAAAATCAATATTTAATACAGTTCATTTAAAATTCACAGACACTGATATGTTAGGAAAGGAATAGATTAACATTCACTATATACCAAAATCACTGTTCTCCACGATCTTTAACTCCACATCCTCTGGAAATGGCAATTCATTATGTCAACTGTGCAAAGCAGAAGGAGAAAGAGGTAGGAGCTGGAGTTTTAAAGAACTGTGAATTTTTTATTTAATTTATTTAAGTGATATGGACCTTTTCCTCCACCTAACACATTGTGCCACAAGGTTTTCAGGTGGATCTGTGCCACATCAGCATGGTCAGACAGATATAAGCTTGTTCATTTGAGATGCTGGATGCTCTGATATGAAAGCTGTGTGCTGTGCTCAGTGCTCAGGGTACTAGAATTATACTGCACCAGGCTTTATCATCTCGCTGTGTTAATGTATATAAAGTGCTTCTGTGTGGGAGCTGGCTTCTGTATGGCCAGCTCGATGAGTGGGCAAAGGGAGCTGGGACACACAGCGCCCTCCTGTGCCAACCACTCTTCATGGTCAGTGGAGAGATGCAAGCACTTCCAGCGCATGTTTAGTTCCTCCTTAAGTAGACCTCTAAACTCATTTCGATGAATCCTGCCTGTTTCTCCTGGGCATGAAAGGCGTTGAGAGTGACAACCAAGGACATCTGTTCTGTAAATACGGAATGCAAAGTGACTGGAGCCCCACCAACACAACCGCTCCTCACACAGAAGTAGGGAGGTTGGATTCCCAGCATCCCAGAAATGGAGGGGTGGACTGTGCTACATGTCCACAAGGACCTGGAGTGTGTCTGGACACAGTGCCCAAAGACAGGTTGTAGGAGACTGAAACACATATTGCAGGGGAAAGAATGAGGCTTGACTTTATTTTTTAAGGTAGATGATACTTTTAGATTAACTTTTTTTTTTTTTTCCCCCCCTGGAAGCCTCATAGTTAGGTTGAGCAAAGCATTTTAAATAATACTGTCAACTAAAAAGTCAGTAATGGATTATCTGGTTAAAAAAATCCCCAAGAATAAAATAAAAAAGATTGAATTAGTTACAATATTTTCTGTTGGCATTTGCAAAACAGAAAGCTTCAATTTTTCTATTTCTGTTCAAAATAGATATTGAATTTATAAAAAAAAGAAAAAAGTATTGAAAAGCTGAAACCTCAAATGAAACATTTCATTTTGGACCATGTGAAAATGAATGCTTCTCTTTTGTGTTTTCATGCAGTTGTTTTTTGTTTTTTTTTTTTCTTTTCTATACTGCATATCTCAGAAACTTCTGAAAATAGTTTCCATTGTAAGTTGTGTGCCCCCGCCCAACAATTTAATTTTTTTCTTGGGGGAAAAAAAAACAACAATGTGAAACAAAACAGGTGTTAATCTAGCTTTGTTACAAAAATCTTGACCCAATAGGTTCTTCAAAATGTGTTGCATCTGCAAATTAAACAATCCCTCTACAAGAATAGCTCTTCTCATTGAAGTAGCCATCAACAAAACAATTAGGGGCTGTGTAGATATGCGTTCCTTCTCCTGAGCCTTCTTTCTTCCCTACCCTCCTCATTCCCACTGGAAACCATGTCACCTGCAAGCTGTCAGCAAGGACAAGCCTTCGTGATTGAGCAGCGCACTGTATCAAGTTTCCTCCATTTGTTCTAGAAGCCTTATTGTAGCGATGGGAGGGCACAACCTGGGGGCAAGCAGGAGGCAAACGATAGCTCCGTGGGGGCCATGAGGTGTAAGGTGGAGGGGACTCGGTCAGTCCCATGGCAATGATTATCTCAGAGAATGACTGCCTCTGTACAGTAGGTCTCTGGTGGCGTAGAATTAAAAGGTGTGTGGTTGTAACCCAGGGGACTGGGTTCCAACGTGCTTTGCTGACTGCTATTGCTATCTGCTTTCTTGGCGTTGGTTGTCTTTGATTCAAAACTCCTTGGCTCGGTCTGAAAGTGGTTCATCTAGTGCCGTGGGATTCTGGTCCAGCTGCAGTGCTCCTAGACAGAAATTATAACAGTATTAAGCAACACGAAAGCTGAGCTAGAGTTTGTTTACCATTAAGTTCACAGCTAATTTTATCTGATTGAGTTTTCTGCCGAGCGCTGTCATCTCTCCTGAGCAGACTTGGCCCCATTTCTGTTATGTCTTAGATGAATTATTGGAACTATTTGGACATTTTAGTTAAAACACAGTAATGTTAAAGTTGTTTTCAATCCTACCAGTGGTCAAATAACAGCCACCGTTTAGCTCAGCCAAGGCATGTACCTTTTGCTTGCCAAATGTGTTACTCGCAAATATGTTCTTTTCTCATTCCTCCACCTGTGATGTTGCTGGTGATGGAAGGAAACACTCACTGGTTATTATCAACTTGGCAATGCAGGCAAATCGATCTGAAGAACAGATAAATAGTTCCACAGTATGTGAAGTACAAGTGGTCCAATATACTGGCTTCTAAAAAACTTGGTGGTTCCTTTCCCTAAGGACTGCAAGGACTGGAATGACCTGAGAAAACTGGGCACTAACTAAGCCAGGGTCCCACATGCTTGAGAACAGCTCCTTTTCTGTTGTACAGAGTCCTACATGAATAGCATCATTTAGAGGCTGGTCTGAAGAAAGTTTTGCCCCAAAAACCTCTCAAAGTTCACTTTTGTAAACTATTTACCTTAAAGTCTTTATTTGGAACAGAGATAATTTTATAGACAGTACAAGGAGGACTTCTGGCCAGCTCTCAGGCTCTATGGGGAAGGTGGCAAGACATTAATTCTTCTGCTTCCTCCACTCCTGCTCAGTAGTGCTGTCATCATTGACGGTTGGACTAGATGATCTCAGAGGTCTTTTCCAACCTTAACAATTCTATGATTCTACGATCATGGGTTAGGGAAGCCTGAAGACATTTCCAAAGTAGTCGTTCCTAAGCCATAGATGAACAGTTTGAGAAACCGTTGTAAGTGGTTTGCAGAACCGTGTTGAATTTTTCACAAAGGTATGCTGAAGCAGCAGTCCTCAAGACCATGTTGAGGGCCAGCATGGCCTGAAATATTACAAGGTGCTCTTCTAGAGGCATCTTGAAGATGCCTTCTTAATTTAGGTTTTGTTTGTCTATGGAAATAAATGTATCACATGCTTAATAACACTTGGTTTCTTAAAAAGTTTATGAACTCTCCAGCAGTGTTTACTGTACTCCAGGATTCAGAAACAAGCCAAAACCACAAAATGTGTGTGCATATGTGTGTAGAAAACTAGGCAAGCCCTGCAGGCACAGTAGTGCTATTATTATTGCCATCCTACCTTTGCCCACATAATTTCTTCACACCATTTTCACTGTGAGAAGAGAAAAACTCGCAGCACACCCACTCTCCCACCTGAAGAAGCTGCTCTTTCTATCTGGCGATTCTGCAAGGTGATAAGCGCATTGATTTTCTTGATGTCTGCCCAGTACCCTGGGTGTGTAGCTGCCTGTTGCATGTGTAAACCACACGTGTTGAGGGACATGGCAAAAGAGGGCACAGGCATTTGGGTACAAAGAGAAAATCAGGGAGCAGGATCCTGTTGTTGGCTGGATAGAAGGTGCATTTCTTTGCTTGTTGTAATGCCAGAGCAGCCATACTGGTGACATCGTATTTTATCTTTCTTCACCCCCAGGCAGTTGAGCATAACGTTCAAAAAAGTTGTCTTAAGGCCCTCAGGTGCAGGGCTTTGACCTTGAGTTAATTTGTAACCAATTAACTCAAGATAGGTAATAACACATTTGTAAAGGTTAGTTTGAGTGCAGTCCTCCCCCTAACTTTTGTTCCAGGCAAGGAACTTCCATGTCCCTGTAGGGCAGAGTGCATGCATTTATATTCTGCTATTAATGTGCAGGGAGTGACCAGCTTTGCAAGTTAAATGGCTATGAATTAACTGCAGGTTAGAAAAAGACCAAGCAGAAAAAAAAAGCCTTTGCTGTATGGTGTGGCCTTTCACTGGCTGACTTTTGCGTTTCATAGAGGCTCTTTTGATAGAGACAAAATAATGTGGGTGACGGAGACTCAGTGCTGCAAAATACCACAACTCTCCACCAGTAAGTCAGAGCCTTGTGCTGCCCGGCTCCAAGACTGCTTTCTAATATTAAGCACACAATGACAAGCTCAGTGAACAGACAGAAACTGTGAATTTTTCTACCAGATGGAAGTTTGCGTTTAGTGAATTAACCCTGTGATGACAGAAGCACAAGAGAGCAGAGGAGAGCCCCTGACATTAGACTTGCGAGAGGGAGCCAGGGAGTTGATTTCAGCTCTTCTCAGT
This sequence comes from Scopus umbretta, assembly GCA_013400535.1. NCBI lineage: Eukaryota > Metazoa > Chordata > Aves > Pelecaniformes > Scopidae > Scopus > Scopus umbretta. The sequence goes on from VZTL01074971.1 coordinate 27,394, forward strand.
AGGAAAGAGCCCAAGATGCAGGTTTCGGCATGCGTAGATATCAACGCTGAATCAGGCACCTCCATCCTACAGTCAGCCACAGAGCTCTGCTCCTGCTTCGGGGGACCCTCTTCCCTGTGAGGGTGGTGAGGCACTGGAACAGGCTGCCCAGAGAAGTTGTGGATGCCCTGTCCCTGGAAGACTTCAAGGCCAGGTTGGATGTGGCCTTGAGCAACCTGGTCTAGTGGAAGGTGTCCATGCCCATGGCAGGGGGGGTTGGAACTAGATGACCTTTAAGGTCCCTTCCAAACCAAACCATTCTATGATTCTGTGACTGAGGCAGCTCAGCCCAAATCCACTCCCTTTGTCAGAACTAGCTTGAAGTTTCTTCAGAGCAGGGAGAACTTCAGTCAGCTTCAAAGGGACGGTCGCTGGGGTTACCTGTAACTGTCTGTCACTTGGCACAGAGGCCTCAGAGGAGCCCCACTGGCTCTGTAGCCAAGGCAGAGCACCTCAAATCTCCTTCCCGCAGTCCTACAACATGAACCCAGAAAAGCTTTGGATGGGAACAAGCACATCAGCTCGAGCCTTCACGTCTGTGGCTTCCTTCCTTTAGTTATCTCCCACTCTTCATTTACAGTTCATCCCAGGCCCGAGTGCAGTCTCCACCCTACTGGAGCCAGCTCCTTGTTCCAGAAAGACTTCAAGAGAGGCAGGAACAACCTCTGGGACGCTGCCAGAGCATGGCCTCAGTCCCAGCATCTGGCCCCAAAACAGCCTTGAGAGCAAACTGGGGAACAGGCATAATGATCCTGTAGTGACGGTGTCACCTGGGAAACCCAGGGCAGGCTCAGAGTGCTCCTTGCTGTCACCAGCAGTTAGCTCCCCTGCAGAAAGGCCTGCCAGCTAAGGGCTACATGTCATCTCCAGGATTCAACTATTAAATTCAACACAGTTTTTGTGCAGAAAACTGCTCACGTGTTTCTAAACTTCTGTTTCCAAGTCATTAACTGGATCAATATACAACAATTATCTTTAACCTTCATCTCTTTGCTGGTCTGTCTGTAGTTTGCTATTACACTTTGGCTCCTGCTGCGTGGATTGAGATACGCAAACTGTAGTAGTGTCTGGGAAATGGAGCCACTAACACATCTCAGGCTGTGGTTTCGCTCCATGAAGAATTCAACGCACTCCCAGTTCAGATAATTCCCCCCAGCACTCAGCCTTCTTGCCCACTGAGCACTCATTCACACCCCCATGCCATGCTGCACATGCAGCCCCAGGCATCGCAGACCAGCCGGTGAAATAATTCTCTTGGTTTTATGTTAATTTTTTATTTATGTCGGTTCAGTTGCCTGATGCAGCTCACAGACCAGCCCATGATGTATCTACTGAGGAGAGAAGATCGGCAGCAGGCAAGGTAGGACAACTAGCTGCTGAACATTGGGTGCCATGAAAAAGTCACCTCCAGATCTTAACACTGTTTGTCTGCAAGGTGACACAACTAAGACCAAGAGATAAAGACCCACAGCCTTTCCAGCACCTGTCTTCTTTCTTAAAACTCTCAACAAGAAGAGGCTAGAGTGAGTCCAGCTGTTTCCAGCTGAGGAAGAGAAGATCAACTCCAAAAATACACTGCAGGGCAGGCCCCAGGGTGGCAGAGGAACTCCTGTAGTTATAGGACAGACTTTGCAAAAAAAAAAATAATCAAATAGACTAGAAAATGAGATGGAGGTTGTGGAACAACTACCTGACCAAAGCAGCTGAGATTAAGAAATATATATAATTTAAAAATGAATTTTGGTGGACTCATAAAATTGTGTTAATGGTTCTCAGGGTGCAATCAGCTGGAATGTCCTTTCCAGTCCTGCATTAATCATTTTTTGTACTACTCCCCTGAAACAGATGGTCCCTAGAACAGGTGGTTTAGTTATTATTTTTTATTGTGCTAGAATAATGTCATGGACTTGAAAACTCTAGGCTCTGAGCCAAGGAGAAGTCACAAAGGTCTGGACACATCCCGCCTAACGTAATGCTTGTAACTGAAGCACCTAAGTGTGAAGCCTGGTAAAAACAAGGAGCAATGAATCACTGTAAAATGCAGGGACAGAGGGTGGCTCTCTCCATCTAGACCGAAATCCCTCTGGAAGGGCTTCACTCTCTGTACTGTCTATGGACAGAACTCAGACACCAAATTTAAACAGGGCTCCTAATTTAAACACTTCAGTTAAGGGTCTAATACTCTGCGGGATGCATCTAGATCAAAACATCCTTTGTCCTTAGGTGGAGTGTCCATGTGGTGGTTTCTTTGTGCCCTGTTTTCCTCCAGCACTCATGGTTACAGGTTAGCTTCAAAGCAGCTGTGATGTAGAGCACATTTAATTTACTCCAGCTCTTGGTCTGCTGACTGGTGTTTAAAGCTGTTCCCACTTGCCATGTTAATGTCTTCAGAAGTTTTTCAAAGGTGAGTGTGTTCAATCTGGTGCTGCAGGCTAATTTACATATGTTTTGCATAGCATAAGTATTTTGCTTTGAGTGTTTTAACCCACCTCCTCATTACTGGAACTAATTGTGAGTTGACTGTATGAAGCTTTTTATGCAGAGATGCCTACCCATGACAATGCCAGCTGTAAGATACCTACCCCTGAAAACGGCAGGTTGTGGTGCATGGAGAGCATTTAGAGAAAGGGTCAGCGCAAGGATTTGGAAGACTGTGAGCATTCAAAGGTTTGCAGGGAACCCACAGAGGTTGTGTAGTTCTTTTTTGTCCTCGAGGCAGGATCGACTGGGCTGAGCCACCATGTGTTTGTCTAGTCTATGCTTATGCCTCTGATGATGGAGACTAACCACCTCCCCAGACAATCTACTCCAGTGCCTACTGGTGAAACTATTTAATGCTTTCTTAATGTTTAATCTAATATTTCTAGCTGCAACTTTTTGTCCTGTTCACTGGCCACATAGTACAGCTTGTTCCTGTCCTCTCTGCAGCAGCTCCCTATATATTTGCAGACAGTTATTATCTCTGCCCTTCTCTTTTTGTTATGTTAAAGAATCTCGTTCTGTTTTTTATTGTAGGCTGGTTTGTAGGGTCCTGATAATTCATGCAATTCTCTTCTGGATCCTCCAGCCGGTGCACAGTTTTCATGAGGGCAGAGCCCAGTACCACAGCTGGGACTCTTGCTCAGATCTATTTGGTGCTGATGCAGCAGACGGACAGACAGATTTCTCTTTGCCTTGTTCTCCTGTTGGTGCCTCCCAGGAGGGTTTTTGCCTTTGGTACAACAGCATTGCATTGCTCGTTTATGTCCCCCTAGGGATGCACTATACCATTCAGATTCTTTGTGCAGAACTGCTGCCTGACAAGTTTTATCTAGTGCATATTTATGCAGTTGATGTTCCAGTCTAAGCATAAGTTATACCTAAGGACAACTTCTTATTCAATGTCAACCTGATTTTTTTAAGTTAATTTCTCTGGTTTATCAAAAACATCCCTCTACAGTGCCTATAGTCCCCTGAAAATACCAGCAACATTCTTCTGCTTCTGACAGGGTCACTCCAGCCCAGTATCCCACCTCCACAAGTGGCCACACACTGGGGAGGTGTGAGAAAAGGCTAAGTGTGTGTGACACTTTCCATAGGTGCCTTCCCAACCCCTGGCTGCTTGAGTATCTCCTGAGCTTTTGTGATTTGTGTCTACACCTTTTGGCAAGAAGCTTCAGAGATGTATTACCTGTTGTATGAAGAACCATCTCCTTTTGTTTCTCAGCTTGCTATCAGTTTCACAAGCCTCTTCTCTGTTCTGTCACCTGGTTATGTGACAAATACTAAATACGGTGCCCAGCACAGACCCATGTGGAGACACAGTCAATGCATCCTTTCTTTTTGATGGCTAGTCGTTGAAAACTCTATCTTAAGTATGAGTCTAATCATGTTTTCACCGCTCTACCTTGGTTTGTTCTACACCATTTTCTATAGTTTGCTTCTGACATCTGGGAAGACATTTCAGAAATTAATTCTGGGAAATCTTTCTTCTTCAGGGTTTTGCAGCACCAAAGGCATGCTATATGCAAGGGAAATGATCCCCAGGGGTCAATAACAGAGCAAAATGTCCATATCAGGGCATGGGGTTTTTTGTTCAGCTCATTGCATAGCCAAATTCACTGTTAGTGTAAAATACTTTGAAATCAATGGGGTTACATCAACAGAGAATCTAGAAATTGAAGTGGGAAATCGTGTTTCATGAGTAATTTCCAAAGTGCTTGGGCTATAACTTTAAAAAGAAATAATGATAAAATTAACTTACGATGCAGAAGTTGAAATGATGCTGCTGCTTTTTTTTTTCTTTTTTCTTGTACTACGTTCCAAATTAGTTAATGTCCCATAAAAGAAAGCCATTAATGGAATCACAAAAGCTCCTGAAACCTGAACTGGACATTCCTGCCAAAGTCCCTGGCAACAATTAGCTTGTTACAACTCCTAATCAGTAGAAGAATCTTGAGATATTATGAAAAGGAGCTTAAGTCTATGGACCTCCAATCCCTTCAGATAGCATCAGTTCAAACTTTTTACTTGAATACACACATAAAGTGTCAAAAGAAAAAGAGAAAAAAAAGCAGGTTTTATGGCATGTGAACTATCACAGAGCTGAGTTTGGAGTCCCAGCTTTGCTCAGAGGAGAGCTTCCCTGCCAACCACTGTTTCATAAAAATTTTGGCTCTAAATTAGCTTAACAGAATAAATGATTTAAAATTGGAAGTATTGGCTAATTGATCATAGTACCAGAATGCACAATCACATTTTGCTGCCAGTGAGGCCTCAACAGGGTAACATTTAAGCTGATAGTAATTTAAATTGTATTTCAGACTTAGACAGCTTCTTCCTCTAATTCCCTGAATGACCGATTGTACTGGGCTCTGGGCAGTCAGTGAATTTGCAGCTGTGCATTGGCTTTCCTGGACATTTTATGTCTGTAAAGACCTGGTTGCAAGGTCACAACATGTGACAACATATTTCTGCTCTTTCTTCATCTGTGCCTTTTCTACTTGCTTTATCTCTCCTTGTGCTTTAGTACACCAGATCCCCAGTTGTATCTTGGGTTGAAAGTTAGGTCCGTTTCCAGCCTTGGGTTACAGCACAGCACCACAAGCATTTGCCCCTGGTGTGACTGAAGGTGCCTGGCACTTGACAGGTAGTTTCCCTCTGACCTCTTGTTGGGTCCTGGTTCTGGCTATCTGCTGTGATTTTTGAGGAGGTGCCATAATCTGGGCTACCTCATCACTGATGTGATATCCACACACTTTGCATGGGGTTTCATGACATCTCTGAAGTAGCCCATATACCACCTCTTCCCTAAACCACGGCTTGGTGGAGCTCTGAGATTTTCTTGGACTGCAGCTGCTGGAATATTGTCCAATATCCACCACCGAGAGGTGGACTCTTAACTTTTTGGCCTTACTGATAAGACTGAAAGCAAATATTATTGGCTTGGTCCAAATGTGGAAATGGAGAAGCCTTCTTCTTGTGACAGACTAAGTGTCAGCCACCTTCTGCACGCATCTTTTAGATGGGTACCCATCATGGGCTGAAGCAAAATAAATAAGCTGGGGTAAAGAAAACAGAAGACTGTGAACTGTTGGAGAGGAACCATTCCCTGTATCTCAGAACAGCCAGTGGTCTAATTTTAAGGGAGTTCTTTTTCATTTCCACAGTGCCCACACGCCTTAAGATCAGGGCTTTTTATTCTAGGAGGGATACACTTGTATCTGCCACCAAATTACCTTTTGTCTGATGCTGCTCTTTGCAGCAAAAGAGCAGCTCTGAGGCCAGCGGGGTTTCAGGATGAATGATGTGGATGTTGGCAGTGCAGCTGGCCTTCCTTTCCTTCCACACCCCCCTGCGTGCTCTTCTACAGCCCGTGCCCTCAGTGCTTGCTTCCAGGGCTGGTTTGGAGCAGGGATGGATGTGTCTCTAGTAACGTAGCCTAACAGTAAAGTGGCATCAGAGGAATGTAATGTTTTCCCAGGGGGTCTGTCCAAAGCTTCATCACTGGCAGTAGTGATATGGCAGGAAACATCTGGAAACAATCATAAAATAATTGTCTTCATAAAGAGGAACTAGATGGGCTCAAGATGCCTTTTTCTCCTGAGACCTCATCTTCCAGGGAAACACGTCTGCTGTTCTGTGGGGGCATGGCTGTGTAAAAAGAGGATGATCCTAACCTCGTGGAGAGCAGCTTCATGATCCTCATCTCATGGAGAGCAGCTTCTACTCTTTCAAGCCCCCCAATATGCAAAATTTCTCATGAAATTGCTTGGAATATTCCCAAAGTTAGGGCTGATTCTGAATTTTTCTTGCAACACAGTAAGCAAACTGCTTTTTCTTAATTAGTTAGGCAACCTTTTACTCCAAGCACACCATTTTTCACAGGGTACAATGACTTCAGGGTGATGGTGGTGAAGTTCAACTCCATGTAACCCTAAGATCCTGCAGGCTGAGTACACACTGTAGCAGCTCCGTGCTGATTCATGGTCACTTGTTGGGCCAGGGCAATATGATCCAGAAGGTGAGCCCATCAAATAAAGATACAACATGCCTGAAGTATATCTGCTTCAGCCAGAATGGGAGCAGGGTGAGGGCAGGCAAAGAACATAGGCATCATGGAAATGAAGAGACCAAATCCAAAGAATATTTTGTTCAGCAATGCTGAGCAAAAGAATGGAGAATGCTGCAAAAGGAAGAAGCTGTGACAAGTTTCACCAGAAGCAGTGTGTTAAATATAGCCCTTGGATTTTCTCATTATTAGAATTGGTAGCTGAGCTGAAGACAATCAAATCTCATGCTTCAATACATAAACTGCTGCAGGCATCTGGAATGAACCCCCTCTGCATCTTGTGTGGCAACATACAATTAATCAGAAATGTTAGTAACAAGAAAGTAATTTCCAGAAGTTAAATTCGGGAGACCTGGCTCCTGTTCCTAGTCCATCACTGATCCTGTCTGGCCACAGGCAAGTCTTTCCCTTGCTGTATGCCTGAGTTTCCCACTTTTATGAAAGGAGACAGGGCTACCCACTTGTCTTAAAAAAAAAGCATCAGGAGCTGAGAGTTGGCAAGAACCGATGCTCATTAGTAAGGGATTATAAGGGGTTAGGATTTGCTTCCTGGGAAGCCTGTCAGACATTGCTGGGCCTTGGAGCAATGGCAGGGCCTGGCATTATGAGATCCGAATTCCCTTTCTGGCATGGAAGGATGGATTCACCTGGAGTGGCTGCTTCTCTACAGCTCTGCCCTAATCTTTGTGCCTGTAATCAAACCCATTCAAACAAATTAGTTTTAAATTGAAAAAAGGGAGGTAAGCCCATGCTGAATAAATTGTATCAGTTTAGCGAAGGGATAATTGCATTCTTCATCTGTCAGGAAAAGCTGACATTGTGATTTACACTCACTAACTCCAGTTTCACCCCGTAATGGGTGCAGTGATGTACAGTTCACCACGCTTGGCTTCTCAGTGGCTCTTTCCCTAGCTGGCTGTCTGTTCCTCCCCCGACTTACGAATTGTGCCCGATGTGATTGTATCATTAGTCCAGAACACAGGCTGGAGATAGCAATTTGCTTCTCATTAGGAGTGAAACTTCAAATTGTTTCCCACTGTTTGCCCTAAGAGATATCAGGTGACATTACTGTATTTCTAAAGGAAATTAATACAATCAGCAGAGCCTGGAAGGCTCAAGGCAAGGGTACTGGTAGGGGAGGGCTTTTCTTCAGCTCACTGGTTTGAAGGTGACTTGCTGCGATAAATGGCTGTTAGTTATTTCTACCTGATGCCTATTCTGGGGAGCCAGCTGGAGAGAGCAGTGGCCCTATCGTAGTTCCTGATGAGCCGAATCAGAGAAGCAGCCCCCACACTAGGCCTTGTTAAGAGGCGTAGCAGAGAGAACAAGGAATGATTAACCCTGGAGAGCAAACTCCTCTTCCATGTCTGCCAGCTCCTGCACGTCCTGGGAGTGCTTGGACGGGTTTCTGGAGGAGTCACCGTCCACCGATGCTGCGCTGGGAGCCGTGCTCTCCCAGCGATTGCCTGTGAGCGCAGGGTGCTGAGTGCATGGGGTATTACTGAACAGGCATTTGGCAGCAGAGATCCAGGGCTCGCTGGAGTCAGCGTGAATCCTTTGTTAGTGAGCTGAGCACCAGAAAAAGCTGAGAATCCACGTGCTCAACGGGAGTTTGGTTGCAGGGTTCCCAATTGCCCTCCTGCAGAAATGAATGAGGCAACGCAGAAACGGGCAGGGAGAGGAATTCACAGGTTGGCAGAAAGGTATGCAGAAGGAAATTGAGTTCTGTAGATTCTTTCTCAATAGGTGGGTGAATACATTACACAAAATCTTCTGAGAGCAATTGTAAGTGGCTAATAGCGTTTGAATGAAACTGATAGCCCTGCTATGGAGTGCGTGGGAATAACAGTCTCATTATGTTTCACAGGGCATCCCTTATATTCAAAGGGTGATACACTGAGCACAGAGGGGTGGAGGAGTCACTGATTGAAGTGAGACAAGAAAGGCTAACAGGAGAAACTTTGTGGAGTATAATTGCAAGGAAAATAACTTCACTGGGAGAGCAATTACACTGTGTGTTAGTCTTAACAGAGAAAATGCAGGAACTGTAGTGCTCCACGTTGGAGCTCTGGAGAACAAACCTTGTGAAGCAGCAGCTGGTGCAAGGACTGTCTTTCCTGCCATTCCTGCCGAGGAGGCAGCAGAGAAAGCCCTTTTGGCCAACAGCCTAGTGAGATGCAGCCCTGATCAGAAGCATATGAACTGAGTTAATTTACGAAATGCACTCCGTTGTTGCATTGCCCAGGCAGGGAATCCTTTGTATTAATTATGACAGGGTCTCAAGGGTGGGTGCAGTGCTCAGGGTCAGTAGGGGCTGGTTCACCATGTGGCAGGCTTAATGATAATGTCATCAAAGCAAGCAGATTTCTGGTCTTCTGGGGGCTTCTTGTCTTTGGAGCAGTCTCCATTCACCAGAATGATCCTGGACCCCAAGGGGGTGCAGTGTACTGAGCGCTTTAAGTGCACCATGCGGGTGAGAATAGGGGCACAGGCTTCCTAAATCAGGTCTTCCCAGCCTGGTTCCCCTCTTCTATACCCTTCTGCAGCACCAAAATTGGGGTTTGCCTTTGTCACAAGGACCTGCCCCCACACTTGGGAAGCAAAGGCTCCCAGGGACAATGGGGCCGTTTGAAGTCCTCTGTCGCCCTTTGCTGAGAGCTTTCTCCTAAGACTTTCCCGACTTTGATTATTTCCCCTATCGCTGTTTCTGTGGTCAGCTGTCCATTTTAGATCTGTACCCCTTTGGCTGGAGTTCAGACAGCACCGGGCATGTGAGCAGTACCTGCCCCTCTGCTGGCTCTAATCTGCTTACACATGCCCCTCCCCAGGTGTTGTATGGCAGAGGGGGATGTGTACTGGTGCACAGAAGCCTCGAAATTAGCCGTCTGATAGATGGGACCCTTGAATACTCCTGTCAGCTTCAGCTTAGAGTGGTTGCTAGACTGCTTCACCTTGGACAAGGTCAGAAAATCAAGCAGCTCTGGCCAGCTTTTGGGCGTCCATCTCCAGGATTTACTGAGCCAAATACGGCAGAGGCTGGTGCATCATTGGACAGTGGGAAGTGGCAGCACCTCGGAGTATGTCTGTGGCCAAGAACAGATTAGTTTTGTCTAACCTGAGCTGATCTTTGATCTGAGGTCCTCCTTGAGGTCTGATGACTGATAAAATACCCTGGGGGAACAAAGTCTGTTAACTCCTTAGACCTCAGAGCATGAAACATTGGTCCCCCTGTTTATGTTTTCAGTGGCCATGCAGTTACTGTTCCATGGCCATGTGGATTTTAATAGGTACAGGCATGCTAACTAAAACCACAGGGACAACTATAATGCTTTTTATGAAGGGTTTGATTTTCTACAGTGAGACCTGGCTTTTAGGTGGAAGTATTATCTTTTATTAGATGAAGTATCGTTGGAAGAAGCAGAGAGGCTTTCAGGCACACTTGTCATTATTCGGATCTGGAATAGAAGCATCAGATTTGAAAGCTAAATACAAGCTGAGGGTGATTGCTCAGAGTTTGATTAGAGACGTATCGGTTAGTTCATCTCTGAAGAAAAAGTAGGTGGCACGTACGCAGTAGAGCGGATGTTAGTTGTAGGGAGAGATGCGATAGCATGCTCATCTCCTAGGAGAAAATGGAGATAGTTAGCTTATAGCCTGTGTAGCACAGAAATGTTATTGGTGACAATTGGCTTCCTGCAAATCAATATTTCCATTTGATCCATGTTTAGTCAGATTTCCTGCTGGTGCTAGGGGCTGGAAACTTGATTTCCTGTTCTTCAAATGCTTTGGACAAAGGGGAAACCCAATTTCTGCACTATGTATCACTGGGTAATTCATGTGCTGGTGTCCTGTTTTATTTCATGGTGCTGCTTTGCAGGAAACAATTTCACCGCTGTCTTCATGCTGCCTTAAATACTGTTTTATCCATGCACAGTTTCACAACCTCGCCTCTTCATTTATCAGCTTGCCAATGAAGACAATACCCTTCCTACTGCCTGTGTTTCAGCAGTGCTTATTTTGGGAATATGTACTACAGAACTGAGCAGGAAATGATGGACTGCCTGTAGAAAGAGTGACATATCCTTGATTCCTCCAAAATGTTTCATAAGAATTCCCAAATGTTCTTCTGTTCAAACTACCACACAGTGATTGTTGTTAATATTCCTCAGTAAGAAAAAAAGACACTTATTTGTTGTTAATGTTCCTCAGTAAGAAAAAAGACACTTATTTGTGTTTGCCATTTTATGATTTATGCAGAAAGTCTCTCATTATAGGGAGAAGAGGTATTTTACACACAAATTGCTGAAAATCCAGTTTTCAATTTAAAAAAAAAAAAAAAAGATTCAGTCTGAACTCTTCAGCAAGACCTGCTAGGTTAACATTCACACGTGCTACTGCACTCATGACAGTTGGGTGATGTGTTTTCCTAGGCTCTCATGTCTGAGATAAGCACTGCTTTGGCTGCATTTCCAATCCCTTTCCTTCAAATTATCAGCTCAAATCCACTGACTCCCATGAGTAATAATGAGGGAAGAACCCCACATGCATTTGAAGCAAGCCTCTCACATCTATAAGAATTTTTGTTTGAATAAGGCCCAACATTTACTGGCCATTAGCTATTCCCCTGGAATTAGGCTTTCTTTCCTATTTTTTGCACAAAGCTTCTGGATCTGCTGTGAAAAATAAAAGAATTCTGATGCATTTTTTAGCACAATTTAGTATCTTGTGCTAAATTAAAAGTGACTCCTAGGTTACTGGCTTCCCTCCTGCCTGGCACATAATAAGAATAGCATGTATTTTGCTAATGTTTTCTTATTCATCATTTTGTCCCTGATTTTTAGCAAGCTGCCTCACCTTTTGTCCTCTGATTTCTCTTCCGTTGCCTCTTCAGCAGATAATCTACCTCCTTGGGAGCTGAGCTCCCTGATGAATTCTCCTCTGCATCACTTCTTGATCTGCCCTGAACCCAAAATCTGATTCTGGGTTTATCCCTGGAAGACAAAGGACAATTCCACTTCACCAGCTCTTCATCAGGGGGGTTTCTGGGGAAAATGCCTCATTATTAGTTTGCATTTTGTACTTATTCTTTCATTACCTTAAGAGCACTTCCCCCAGCTTGACATCCTTTAACATGTATTTGCAGACTATTGCTGGTATTTAACTTCATCATAAAGGCTTTTTTCCTTCTTCTACATCTTTTTTTTATTTTTTTTCCCTCCCAAACTTGCACTACACTGTAGCTTGACTGTGAACCTTCTGGGTCAGACACCAGCATGCAACTATTACATGCATCAGGTCCCCACTTAAGGAGTTGAAGGGAATACCAGATGTCCACTCCTGGGCTAACTTCCAGCTCTTTGGCATTTGGATACTATCATATGGCTCTTACCCATGCTTACGTGGTCCTTTGGTCTTGCCTCTCCCTGTGAAATCAGTTCTGTTGCCTCCTCTAGTGTTGTCTCTACTTCTGCCATATAATGAAATGCTAAAAATTAAGTGTAATTGGACAGGCCTGGGTATCCTAATGTCTCTTCAAAGTAGTAGTGCTTGGGGAATATCTGCCATCTTATGCTTACATCCACATTGCATATTCCAGACTGACATGATCCATGGAGCCAACCAAAACATCGAGCCAAACAAAGCTGAGATACCCTGACTCTCTATCCAGCCTGCTGGGTCCACACCAGCGCTGTGCCAAGACAGCAGCACCAGGGCTGGGCACAGGTCAGCAAGTGTGCTGAGATGTGTGCACTTCTCTCCTGTTTCAGCAAAAGAAGGACTGGGTTGTTTTGGTTAAGCCTCAAGGTGACAGATATATCAGGGTAAAATCATTAAGATGGGGAACGTGGTGCAGCATGCTGTCAGCTCATCAATTAGTTCATCCAACCCATATGGTCATAATATAAAAAGTACCAAGCACGCATGCAGAAACTGAGATTCAAGAAGAGTTAAGCTGGGCTAAATTACAAACCAAAAAAAAAAAAAAAAATTAAAAAAGTAACTGATAGTCTGGCTTGCTTCATGTTTAAATTTCAGTCTTTTCTCTTGACTCCAGCATGCATTTTAAACATTTATTATGGGTTGATGATGGTTTGCAATTTTCATTTGTGCTTTATTTCCCTGAGGAAAGCTCAAATGCAAGCACAGCATGTGGCTTGCTGTGAGTTGCCTGCTGGATGGTTTTGTGTGAAGTTTTCCAGCTGGGTTCACAAACACATAAGAAGTTAAATGATTTGTTTAAGGTCACCCAATGAACCAGGGGCCTTCGTGGTAATAAAACACAGTGGTCCTTGACTGGAAGAATATCATTTCAGTCCTACAAGGTGAAACTTTGCAACATTTTGGTTACTTGTCTATCTGCTCAGCACCGCAGAGATGCAATCACTGGAGGCTACAGATATACAAAGATTAGATTACGTATTTGCACATGCAGGGTCATAAATCTTGATTCAATATGGATTATCCTTAAGAGATGAAGAGAAATGGCCTCAGTAATGACTGCATTGTCATTAAAAAGCCACACTCATTTGACATTGCAGTCAGTCAGTCAAAATGCTCCCTCTAAATGGTTTGGTGGACAAGAAACAAAACAAAGGGTTCTTCTACTTTCAAACGGCAAGAATAAGTAGGAACAAGCATGCGTGAAGCCTATCAATATTTCAAGCAAACACATAGAAGTGCTGCACATGTGTAGATGCCACAACCCTGAATGCACCTCACTGAGACTGGGTCTGAAAATGTTATGGCCGGTGCCATCATGTCTTTGCATGGAAGAGTCTCTAGTAAGACTTGGAGTTGAAGAAATGCTTTAGGAGTTGGTAGTCAGTCTGTTCCAGATGCCCGCCAATGGCAAGGGGTAGGTGAGTTAGTGTTGGAGGTTCTTAATACTGAGGCTCTTTCAGTAAGATTAAGCTGTAGGACAAGCAGAGAGATCTGGATTCCAGGCACCATGCGACAGGAATCTGATGTTTATCTGGTTTGTATTACTCCTTCAGGATGTTCAGCATGGCAGTATGTCCTGAGGTGAAACCCTTCAACTAGAAATATAAACAATTTGGAAATTTTATGGAGACCAGACAAGAATGAAGGCAAAGAACAAAGAGAAATGCATAGCTCATGTTTTATTTGGTAACAATTCAGGATTTGGAATGATTAAATGCATTTGCACATTGGTGTTAAATTCATTTGACTATTTCAGCAAGAAAGAAACTTAAAAGTTGAAACTTCCCATTTCCGCCTTTTCTAAACAATATTTTGAGTGGGTGGTGTCCAAGGTCCTCCCATTCATACATGAGAAAACAAAAAGCAAGCAATGAAGCTGCAGTTTGAAAGCCAAATGAGATAATTAATTGCAGACAATACAGAATATTTCATTTGACCTGAAAGAAATTTTGTTGAAGAGCTTATCATACAAGGAAAAAAAGAAAGGAAGAAAAAAAAGAATATTTTTTTCCCATTTTGGGGGTTTTGGTCAGTGAACTGAAACATCAGTTATTTATGCAGCTCTAATCACAGAATTCCAGACATCTGGTTGCCTCAATCACACTGATTCGCTCTTGTTCACAGGTGATGTTACTCCCTTGTATGAAAGAGTGATCCACTTAACAGCCTATCGTGTTGAGCAGATGTAGTTAAAATCTTGATGCCAAGCGAAAATAATGAGAACACTCCCAAATGCATTAGCTACTCCTCTCACTGAAGTCAAAGGGATCATTTTGACTTGTATTTGCTGTTTCATATTATTGCCCAATTACTGTAATCTCAGCTCAGCTTTTAAAGGTCATCTCTGCCTTTTCTTCCAGCTTGGAGGCCAGGGACTGAAGTGGGTTTATCCATAGGTAATCAAGCCAATGTAATGGTCACTGATTAGAAACCACCTCGGCTCTTTCCCCAATCAGCGGTATATGCCCTGTGGAAGGCATTACTCTCATCTCAGCAGTGCTTCAGGGTGTATTTAACGTAGAATAAAGGCATCCAGATGAGGCTGTAATTGGGTCAATTCAGGAAGCAGAGCGAAATTGCCTTCTTTCTTCCCATTCCTTGGCCCAGCAAATCCCATGCTACGTGGCAGTCAGTGTAACCCAATGGATTGGTAGGTCAGTTGTGCCCCAGAATGGTGTAAGGGGATAGCAGGGTGCTGCCCCAGCGTACACCACCACAATCGTGGCTGTTGGTCCTAGGAGCTGGTGTGATTTGCTAATCGAGTCTGTCTTCCTTCAGCCACCGTCTATGCACTGATGGTGTGGAGGGTGAGATCCCTTCCTCATCCTTCAAAAGACCTTACGCTCTCTTGTACTTATGCTCTCTCAGGAAGGAAGACGGTAAGAGGAAGGATTTTTTTCTGACATCAGATCATTTTGAAGCATTTTTTGTTTGCAATAGCTTTCTCGTCTCAAGAAGGAGAATTAATAGAGAAACTGCAGGGAAGAAATTTGAGGAATTTTGCACTCTAGGTAGAATGAAATGCATGGCTCAGACTGAGTGAAAAAAGATAGGAAAAAATGGGGAACAAACGTCACAAATCTATGAATCTCATAGAGAGCACAGTGCATGGGGTTATCTGACTTTGCTTTTGTAGGTACAGCTGACCATACTGACTAAATCTCTAATGACTATGTGGCGCTTTTAACAAGGTTGACTCCAGTGGAGATGCCTATACTGCAGACATCTACCTTTAGATGGATGACTCCTCATTTTGTCCAAGAAAAAGAGTAGAACAAGTGAATTTACCTCCGCTTAACATAACACCTGCTCTCTACTGAAAGCAAAAGACATTGATATCAGACTCTGATCTGGATTTTGTATTAATACTTTTGAGGACATCATCACTGACGCTTTAGTTGCTACCTCATGGCTTATTATTTAGCATAAACCTGTAAACAAGGATGTCTGACATTCTCTGATATGACAATCCCTGTAAATTGATGCTAGAGGCCTGCAGATATAGGAGGAGACAGCTATGGGAAAACAAATATGCCGAGAAGGTTTGGGGGTCTGAGAGTTACCCTGCGCTTCAGAAAACTACAGATGAGAATGCCTTTTCTGGGAAAGAGTGGTTGCAAACAGCAGGGATTTTGCAAGACAAGTTCCCGTAAGATGAGACAGGTACCTTAGAGATGGTTCCTCCAGGGAAAAAGGGAATCTTCTCTCCACACTGACAAGGGGGCTGAGGAGACCGAAACAAAACAGCTCGTTCCTCCTGATAAAGTCTCAACAAGATTGCAATAATAGCAGCTGAACCCCTGACTCCCAGAGTATGTCCCAGTCAGAATTACTGCGTTTAGCATTGCCTAGCAATAATAGTGCTGCCGTCCCACCGAAGACCTGTCCTTCTGTATGGCAGCTCAGAGCAGCTTGGAGATGGGTAACTTACTCATTTACTAGCCTGTTTTTTCTTGACAGTGAGTATCATGTTATTGCTGATTGACAGTTGTTATTTCTGTGCAGGAGAAGGTGATGTAAGGAAGTAAGCCTTTAAGAGGTATTAGGGGCACTTTGAATCAATCGTTTTGTCATCTGGAGACTCATTTTTTGATATCCTGCTCTGTCAGGGCTCAGATACAAATGACTGGGACTTCCTCCACACTCCTTAGCACTGTGCAACTGCTGAGCCTTGCAGGCATTATAGGAGGAGGGAGATTTAAGGAGAATGGGAAAAGTTGAGGAGGGTCTTGGAGAACTCTTCCTTCCTGTCACAGGAGTTATTAAAGGTTTGTCAAGCAGCTGAGTCTTCCGGGTCAGGTCTGGATTTCTGGATCCATTACCAGCCACAGCAGAGAGACCCACCACAGCTTTAATTCTCTCTGAAAGGAAACTGGCTTTCTCTCCTTCTCTTAGCCTTGGTCCTCAAGCATCCCAAATCCACAAGAAGCTAAAATGTCTCCACTTCTGTCTATGGTATACAGCTATGGGAAGGGGAGTGCCTTGGAAAGCAGAGAGGAAGAACTAAGGTTATTTTGTAGGCTCTGTGTCATGTGGGGTGGTTGAACTACCCTATAAACGGAACCTGGGTAATAGCCCAAACTGTGATTTATCACAGCTTCATCAGTGTGAGGTAGGGTTGAAAGACATTACACAACGCTGAATGTGCCACCTGTACAGAAATGATTCAACTAAAATGTTGCGATGTGCACAGGACTATGCATTTATCTCATAAAATACCCAGCAAAGAACCATCATAACTCACAAAACTCATGGTTTTTAGCAATAGAAAGGTTTTGCAATGAGAAAGGGATAAAGAATATCACTCAGAAATTATTGTAGAAATGTGTCTCTTTAAAGGAGTTGACAATAACATGGGCTTGATTATTTCTGAAGGGTCTTAACTGGCCTTTATATCCAGATTCCATTCAAAATGGGTAATTTTCCATTTAAAAACATATTCCCCCCCCCCACTGAGTAGGAAATGAAACTAGAGGACTTTGTATTCTTAAAAAATGTATTATCCAGATTATCTTTGGGGAGATTTAAAGAAAGAAACCAATCTCTTTGCAGCAGTGAAATTTCAAAGCCTGCTAATTTTACTGTGATGCTTTAAAGTAAAGAGACAATTTAATTCTTCTGATGTAGCAGTGTTGTTTGGTCCTTGCTTCATCTCAGGTGCTTCTGAAAGGCACTAGAAAATAATAATCATATTCCCTTCTAGACACATAAATCAGACTCTCTTCAGCAACATAATTTTAGATTACAAACATAAAAGTTGAGGAAGAATTTCACATCTCTCAGTTAAGCTGTTTGCAGTGAAGGTCTCCCTCAAGTGATGTCTTAGCCACCACTGAGCTTGCAGCTTATTCCTCTACCTTGTGTGTCTTCTGGGCCCGACTTTGGGCCAAAGCACTTCTAGGAGCACACCGATCATAAAATACTGCAGGAAGGAGGATTTCTCAGCAGGGCAAAATAAACCAACCCCTCTCTTTCTAATCTAGAATCCTTTGGGGTAATTAAGAATACCAAGAAAAGATCTGCAGGTTTATGTTCTCTGCTTACAAAATAGGTCAAGTAAGGACAAGACGGGTTTCCTACCTCTTGCTCAGTCTGAGTCGATGCAGTGCTTCTGCTGAGATGAACAGGAGTTTGGCCTCCAAGCCCAGTCATCCTCTGACTCCCACGGAAAAGGCTAATCAGCAGAGATAATCAAATTTAATAAAATAGAAGGCAGAAAAATTGCAACTGTTTCCATGAAATGTGTATTCCTTTCTGCTTTGTGACTAACAAATTCCTATTTTTGAATGCTTCATTTGTTATTTGTATCTCTATCTGTTAATATAGAGATATTTACCTCTTCTACCCTCTCAAAGAAAATAAGACTTGCCTGGTCTCTTCAGAACCCGTGGGAGCCACCCATGCTGATTCTACTAGTGTCCTAGTGGCAGGAATATGGACACCCTGTTTCCTTTAGGCATCTATCCATTACACTGAGGGAGGAGAGCCACCGTTACAGAACACGGTGAATGTCCTTTGTAGAGGTGAGACACTTAGCTAGTTTGGAGTTTTTTGGAGTCGAGGGGAGATTATTGATTTCCATCACATTTCACACACACAAGGCCCAAGTGGCAGTGTTAGTGGGGCGAATCCTGTTTCCCCTCGTGCTGTACATTTAAATTAATCCTCTGAAAATAGATGGCATTTGAAGAGCCTGGGCAATTTTAAGAAGATTGGCTCCAGTGGAGGTGCCTACATGCCTACAATTTTCCATCTGCTTTATAACAGTTTCTAATCAAAGCCCAGGGACTGTGAAAAACAGGTGATAAAGTCTGGCCCAATCCTATGATCCCTCTCAACAACATGTGGACTTAGGTGACCTATCTGCCCATTGCAGCATCCGCCTTCTCATCCCTGTTTGGGCTCCAGAGACTGCTCCTTGCAGAAGTATCACCCTTCCTTCACCAGTTCTAATCATCTTTGACCTTACTGTGGTCCTGTGGTTAATGATTAGTTATAGGGGACTTCACCAGGTCAGATCAGATCCTACCTACCTTGTGCCGAAGAGGACAGGGAGAAACCAGCTCCTCTGGACTATATGGAGGGAATAGCACTATAGGCTAGTATGCACTCAGTTAAAAAAATATGTTCTTTGGTCATGGTCAAATTTGCAACAAAATCCATAGTAGGAAATCTGGGAGAAGGTTTTGAATCAGAGTCATAATGGTCTATGGGAGTATATGATGCCAGATTAGAGACCAGTGGCCTTGGAGTCTCATATTTAAAGGGTCCAAATGGATTTTTGCTTAAAGAAGCACCTGTCTAGTGATTCAGAGCAATGAGAAAACTTTTCACTATTTTATCTGTCACCTGCAATGACAGAGTTTAGTTCAAGTCCTTATTCTTCCCAGGACAGAGCAGCAATTTGCTATAAGGCTTTCATGTCCTAATCCTATATTCTATTCGTAGAGCTATTGGAAAAACCTTGAGGACAAAATCATCACATCTCATAGGTCTGCTCTGGCCAGAGTTCTTCCTTCCCATTCTTAGAATTTCAGAATTACAGCCATTTATTCAATGTGTCTCCTTTTACAGTTTATAACCAAGCACAATACCCTGCAGTCGGAGAATCACGGTTCAGTTCCAGTTGTAATTTTGCTTACACAAAGAATTTAATAAGTAATCCCAAGTAATGAGAAAACTCGGAGAGCACAACTGAAGCACAGATCAAGCAAAAGCTGTAAAGAAGCTTTAAACTGGCAGGCTGTATGCAGAGAAGGAAAAACTTTGGGACTAATGCTTCAAGTTTATAGTGATCTGCTTACAACCCTAGATCAATCTTTCATAGTCTGGGAGTGCATATACAAAACGTCTCACTACAAGCTGTAACTTGAGGCCATTGTTTACATTTGTTTGCCTTTGTTTCTGGT